>JAQZBX010016248.1:0-36679 GCA_029593785.1 Cabassous unicinctus | reverse complement strand
TTTTTTTTTTTTTTTTTTTTTTTTTATTGTGGGTAAAAATCAAATTTTTCACAATACATACAAATATTTGTAAAATGATATATAAATACATATGCATATATGTGCATTTGTTTACATAAATGTTATTTTATATATATATGTATCTTTAAAGGTGCTAAGATTACCTAAATATTACTCAGAAATTACAGGGATTCCCATGTTCCCCACCTCCCACACCTCCCACAACATCCCACACCACCATCCTTCATCAGTGTGACACAACACCCACAATTGAGCTGTGTTCACGCATTGAGCTTTTAAGAGATCTTTATATACTCTTTATATATAGTCCTTTATTGGATATGTGATTTGCAAATACTTTCTCCCAGACTGTAGCTTGTCTTTTTATTCGCTTAATGGTGTCCTCTGCAGAGCAAACATTTTAAATTTTGATGGAGTCTAATTTATCAATTTTTCTTTTGTGAATTGTGCTTTCGACATTTAAGAACATTTTGCCTAACCTTAAGTTACAAAGGTTTTATCCTATGTATACTAAAATTTTATGGCTTTACATTTTACATTTAGATCTATGATTCATTTTGCATTAATTTTTGCATAAGGTGTGAGGTTTAGGTTGAGATTCATTTATTTTGCACATGGATATCCAATTTTTCCAACACCATTTGTTGAAAGGACATTTCCTTTCTCCATTAAATTGCCTTTGTACTTTGCTCTTTTTTCATCATCATCTATTTTCTGAAAGAGATTGTGTAGAATTGGTATTATTTCTTCTTTAAGTGTTTGGTAGGATCACCAGTGAAACTTTCTGGTTCTAGAGATTTCTTTTTCAGAAGACTTTTAAAACATGAATTCATTGTCTTTGTTATAGGACTGTTTTTGACATTTATTTCATCTCAGGTGAGTTCTGGTAGTTTATGGTGATTGGATAGGCAACCCACCATTGACCTTATGTGTCCATTCACATTCTTTCTGGAAATGCCAAGACTGCAAGGCTCTAACTCTTTATCTGGGTCATTTTTCAGAGTTGTGTTTGCAGTGAGCAGGATGAGGTAACATGACCCCTTAGGACAAACAACCAGCTATAAAAGAGACAAATCCCCCAACTTCAGTATTCCTTGTGTGCAACCCAAATCTATTGCATGTATAACATACATCTAGTCCCACCTGCATTGCCCATGGACTTGGGAGGCATGTGTAACCCATGCAAACCAACATGAAGCTCATGAAGCTTAATGTGCTATGAGTAATGAAATCATTTATCAATGACCCAGGAATCTCATGTCTTCTGCCAGCATCCATGAAGTAGTAACAGGTTAACTAGCTAGCTTGTAAATAAGGTTAAATCTTAGACCCTTCTCTGTCTTGATGTATAGTTTTCAAGGAATTGGTTATTTCATATAAATTGTCATATTTGTTAGTAGAGTTTTTTTCACAGCATTCCCTTATTGTCCTGTAATCTCTTTGGTGTCTGTAGTGATATTGCCTCTATGATTCCTGATTTTGGTAATTTGTGTCTTCTCTGTTTTTTTGTCAATCTTGCTAGAGGTCTAACAATTTATCTTTTTTAAAGAACCAGCTTTTGATTTTTGTCAACTTTATAATTTTCTGTGATCAGGTTCATTGATTTGTACTCTATTATTTCCTGCCTTCTTGCTTTGGGATTATTTTCACTTCTTTCTTAAATTGTCTTAAGTAGGATCTTAGATTACTGATTTGAGAGACTTCCTTTTTACATAAGCATTTGATGCTATAAATTTCCCATTAAGCAATACTTTAGCTGCCTCTAATATAAATTTTGATATGCTGTATTTTCATTTTTGTTCAGTTCAAAATATATTTGTTAACCCATAGATGATTTAAAAGAGTTTGCTTTAGCTTCAAGGGTTTGGAGATTTTCCAGTTATCTTTCTGTTATTATGATCTGAGACCATATTTTGTATTATTTCAACTCTTTAAATTTGATCTTGCTTCTTTTATGACCATGGATAATCTATCTTGGTTAATGGTCCACGTAAACCTGTAAAAATTGTATATTCTGCTGCTTGGGTGATCTATAAATGTCAATTAGATACAATTGATTGAAAGTGTTGTTCAGTTGTTCTATATTCTTGCTGATTTTCTACTAGTTCTATTGATTGCTGAGAGAGGAGTGTTGAAATCTGACTATAATTGTGGAATTGCCTATTTCTCCCTTTAATTCTGCTTTTTGCTTAATGTGTTTTGAAGCTCTGTTGTTTGGTCTATACACACCTAGGATTGGTTATGTCTTCTTGGTGAATTGAGCCTCTTAACATTATGTAATGTCCTTCTTTATCCTGGTAATTTTCTTGGCTCTGAAGTAGATTTTGATATTAATATAGCCACTTCAGCTTTTCTTTGATTATTATTTGCATGGCATGTCTTTTCCCATCATTTTAACTATATTGTTGTATTTGAAGTGAGTTTCTTATAGATAACATATAGTTGAATCATTTAAAAAATCCATTCTGGGGAGCAGATATAGTTCAAGTGGTTGAGTGCCTGCTTCACATGTACAAGGTCCTGGGTTCAGTCCCCTGTACCTCCTAAAAAAAATTAAAAAAAAATCTTTTCTGACAATCTTTTAATTGTTATGTTTAGAACATTCACAGTTAATATAATTACTGATGTTTGGATTTAGGTCTACCATTTTATTTGTTTTCTATCTGTTCCCTCAGTTTAGAAGTATCAAAAATAAGGGATAAATGTAGGAGGTATAAAATGGAAAGAAGACAAAAATGATTATTTGCATATGTTACTTTTATTTAACTAGAAAACACAAGAAACAACAAGAAATTATTACAATTGTTAGGTGAATTCAGTTAGGTGAATTGGAAACAAAATTAAAAATAAAAAATCAACAGCTTCATGTGTAAAACAACAGCCACATGCAAGATGCAATGGAAAAGAATATTAAAATATACAGGGTATCAAGAAATGTACAAAACACATATAAAGAAGACTTTAAAAGTTTACTGATGTTGTGAATATTCTCGCTGTCCTTATTTTGTGATAATCAGGGTAGGCTAAACATTCACTATATTAGAAACCATGCTTGTGTCCCCAGACCTAGTTTTTCTCCCTAGGTCTGGTTTTTAGAATGCTGGTGATAAACTAAGCCTGATTTATTATATAACCACCCTGTATGGAAAAGGACTGTAACTTTGGGTGTCTTTGGTCAACCTTAAGAGATATAGCAGGGGGATGGAAGTGGCTCGGGTGGTTGGGCATCTATCTCCCATATGGAGGGTCCTGGGTTTGATCCCCGGGACCTCCTGGCAAAAATTAAAAAAAGGAAAATATAGAAGGTGTGTGGGCCACCAGGCCCCACGAGCCACACAAGAAGATATGACGTAGCAGGAGAGTGACACAAGGGAGAGACGAGACGCACTGAAAAACCAGGAACTAAGGTGGCACAAGTGGTAGGATGCCTCTCTCTCACATCGGAGTTCCAAGGATCAAATCCCAGTGAAGACAGCAGAAAGATGAGAAGAGAGGGCAGGAAACAGACACAGAGTCACCAAGTGAATGGACAGAGAAATGGCAAAAACGGTGGGGGCGGGGGTGGTGGTAAAAATGAATTAAAATAAATAAATAAATCCTTGAGAAAAATGTATAGGGGAGGATACGGACTGTAGTTGGTGGTAACACTTTGATGATGCTCTTTCATGATTTGTTAACAAATGTTTCACAACAATGTGGGGTGTTTGTGGGGGGCTGATGTGTGGGAGCCCTGTATGATGCTATGCGTGTTTGTTTTGTAAGTTCACGATGTTTGCTGAATACTTATGGTGTTCAATAAATTAAATAAGAAAACTTCAATAAATTAAAAAAAAAAAGGTTACTGATGGACACACATACATATTAAAGAATGGAAAGGTATTTCATACCATTTTCTTGGGTCAGAATGAGAGAAAACACAGGTTCATATGCTTGGCTAAGAAGCCAATAGGGTGAAGCTACCATCTATTGGTTTAACACTTGACATGGTAAAGAATTCAAATCTCATCAAATTAATATAAAAATTTAAATTCATTCCATTAAAAATAGTATATAGGATTTGTTCTTCCTGTTGGAATCACAAATTGATTCTAAAGTTCATGTAAAAGAAAAAAAAGCAAGAATAATCAGAAAAATTCAAAAAAAAAGAGCATTAACATGAAATTAGCCCATCCAGATAGTTAAGCATATTCTAAAGCTACAATAATTAAAACAGTATGGTACTACACCATGAATCAACAGTTCAGTGAAACATCCTTAAAAGTCCAGAAATAGATCAACAAATCAGTGAAGAAAAAATGGATTGGATAATAAATGATATTACAATCAGTGGATAAACATCTGGGAAAAAAAGTTAAGTTGTATCTTTTATTAATTTCCTATGACTGGTGTAATAAAGTACCACAATCTGGGTAGCTTAAAACATATGAA
Source organism: Cabassous unicinctus (assembly GCA_029593785.1). Classification (NCBI taxonomy): domain Eukaryota; kingdom Metazoa; phylum Chordata; class Mammalia; order Cingulata; family Chlamyphoridae; genus Cabassous; species Cabassous unicinctus. The sequence goes on along the minus strand of JAQZBX010016248.1, from coordinate 32,230 downwards.
ATTTATTCTCTCACAGTTCTGTAAACTATAAGTCCAAAATCCTCAGGGTTAGTACCTTCTGAAGGCTTTGAAAGGGAATCTGTTTCATGCTTCTCTCCTAGTTTCTGGTGGTCGGTGGCAATCCTTGACTTGTAGACTTATCACTCCTACCTGTCTACGTCTTCACGTTCTATTCTGTGTCTTTCTCTTCTTATAAGGACACCAGTCATTGGATTAGGGTTTAATCCAGTATGATTTTATCCTAATTTAACTAATTACATCTGCAAAGACCCTATTTCCAAATAAGGTCATATTCTGAGTTTCTGGGGGTGTACAGGAATTTGGGGGAGGAGCACTATTCAATCCACTATAGTCTGCCTTCTGGCACACCAAAAATTCATGTCTGTCCCACAGGCAAAATACATTCACCCCATCTCTACATCCCCAAATGTCTTAATTCATTCCAACAATTCTAAGTCCCAAATCTCATCTAAATGTCTCTCAAACCTCATCAACTAAATCATCTGAATTAAGTACAGGCGAGATTCTGGATATGGTTCATCCTGGGGCAAAATTCCTCCATATCCACAGACCTATGAAACCAAAAAACAGGTTATTTGCTTTCAAAATACAATGGTGGAACAGGCATATGACAGACATTCCTATTCTGAAGGGGAAAAAATGGAAGGAATAAAGCAGTTACTAGTCTAAAGCAATTCTTCAACTCAATAGGCCAAATTTTGTTAGGTTTTAAGTCCTGAGAATAACCCTGTGTGGTTTGAGGCTTTGCACTCTTGGCCCTTTGGGACAGCAGCCCTACCTTCTTGGTCCTTTCAGGAGGTGGTCCCACCCTCCATGTCTCCTGCAGCTTTTCTCTTGGAGTTTTACTTCCTACTATTCATTCTTTCTGTATCCTTTTCAGGTGACGCTGGCAGTGTTTCTGCTGGTATAAAATTCTCAAAAAAACTTGTCTTCCATGGGTGTCGAGGAGATCCATGCCCTTAGACACAAGGCTTTTCCTGGAAAACCCCATCTCTATTTCTGGCTTCTGCTGAGATGGCTGATTGGATCTATAAGGCACATTCCTTATCTTTTTAGCAAATGGTTGCCCAGCCACTCTTGGCCATTTCCAGAGAAACACTATTTGGATATGCTGACAATTTTGCAAATTAGAAAGTGCTGCTTCGTGCTTAGTAATTCATTCCTCAATTTCTTTTTTTCCTCTCACATTTTATTATAAGCACAAGGAGAAACCAGGCCACACCTTCCACACTTTGCTTGGAAATCTCAGCTAAATATCCAAACTCATTGCTTGTAAGTTCTATTTTCCACCCAACTGTAGAATATAACTTGCCAAGTTTTCTATCACTTTATAACAAGGATTGCTTTCCTTCAGTGTCCCATAACATGTTCTTCATTTCCACCTGAGACCTCAACAGAATCACCTTTAAGGTCCATTATTTCTACAAGTATCTTCTAGGCAATCTAGGCATTTTCTAGCATGTACCCCCACAATTCTTACACCCTCTACCCATTACCCAATTCCAAAGCCACTTCCCCATTTTTAGGTATTTGTTACAACACCCCATTTCCCAGTATCAAAGTGTGCACTAATTCCTTAGGCCTGCTGTAACAAACTACTACAATCTTCATAGCTTAAAACAACAAAAATTTATTCTCTAACAGTTCTGGAGACTAGAGATACAAAATCAAGGTGTTGGTAGGGTTGGTTCCTTCAGGGGGTTCTGAAGGAGAGTCTATTCCATGTGTCTCTCCCAGCTTTCAGTGGTTGGTGGCAATCCTTGGCATTCTTTGACTCTTAGGTCCATTATTCCAATCTACAGTTTTATGTGGCATTCTATGTCTATGTTTTCTTCTCTTCTTATAGGAACATCAGTTATTGGATTAGGGCCCACCCTAATCCATTATGACCTCATCTTACATTCAATTATAACTGCAAAGACTCTCTTTCCAAATAAAGTCACATTCTGAGGTTCAGGATGGACATGAATTTGGAGGGCTGGCACTTTTCAACCCAGTATAAATTCCTAGTTCATATTTTACAGCAAACTGAGTTCCAGATGAGTAAAAAATTTAAACATAAAAAAGAAAACAATAAAACGACTAGACCAAAATATGGGAGATTTAAAACTAATCTTAAAGAGGTAATGCTTTTCTACTTGTGACAGAACACAGAAGCCATTTTTTAAAAAGACTGATAATTCCACCTATAGTTTAAAAAAAAAAAAAAAAAGACAAGGAAAAAAATACCATTAGCAAAGTAAAAAGACAAAGATGAACTGGGAAACACATTTTAAATTCATATCACAAATGGCCAATTTCTTTTATAAAGAGTTCCAACCAATCAATAAGAAAAAGACAATCAGCCCAATAGGAAAGTAGGCAAGAGACATGGACAGAGATAGAAAAATGTTTTTAAACATATAAATTCATAACAGAATTGAAAATTAAAATCATGAGATTATAGTTTCCATTGATCCGATTGGCATCTAATATTGTACAAGAATATCAATTTCAACTTTGTAATAGAAAAGACTTGAAACCAATGACGTCCAGTAACAGGGAACTGATGAAAAAACTGAAGTGCATTCATATAATGGAGTTCTATGCAACTGATGAAAAGAATGCGGCAACTCTGTAAACAGGAGTACAGAACTGCTCAATGTGCAAAATAATCTGTACACTATGCAATAACTTGTACATGATATGCAATAGTTTATACATATATGCCTGTATATGTACAATGCCATCTCTAAAAATAAAAACAAGAGAATAGCAACAGAAGTTGTATCCAGGGAAGGGAAAAGGAAATGGGTATGACAGCTGGGAGGATTTACTTTCTAAGGATACTGAGCACAATTTAAAATTTAATATTGTCTTGACTGCTAAATGCCATTGTTATGAATTATACTGAACAATTAAGCGGCAAGTCTACTGAGGTACATAAGGCTGTATTCACCCACATCAAATGACCTGAGACTTGAGTGTTTGTTTTCCTATCTTTCCTCAGTTGCTTCTGACTACTGTCAATGGTCTTTCCTCTAGCTGACTCACATTTCATTTAAATGCGTGCTTTTAGTTATGGTGGGCTAAGAAACCAGATACATGAACCTTCTACAGTACTATACGAAATAAAGGGAAATGCCTCTGAGTGACAACTTGAGGGATGCTCTTATGAGTTATAGAGACTAGACTTTATAACTGACTAAAAATTTTTGCACTTCCATATAATTGAAGAAAGAACAGGCAAGGCATTATTGAAGTCACAGTAGGACACTCGATTATTAACACTACATTACTAAGTACATATCTGAAATTCTTTTTCAGAGTTGCTTTCATTCATCCATTCAAAAATATTTTTGTGCATCTAGTATGCATCAGGGAATGTTCTAGGTGCTAGAAATACAGCAACGAATAATATAGACAATGGCCTTACTCCTTTAGAATTTACACTCTAACTGGGGAGATAACAAAATACTTTAAAGAAAAAAAAGAGAATCACTAGTATTATTACACACACATGCTGTCTCTTTTTTAATGTATGAGATTACAGGGATTACAGGAGGCTATTTATTTTTATGCAGGTCAGTGGGGAAGATGGACATAAAGTAGGGGAAGCAAGGACAAACTGGAATGTGCCAGGATGAGTTGAACCCAGATGAACTGAGTGGAACTCATAATGGATTAGAGCCCACATTAGTCTCTCACTGTCTCCAAGCCTCCAACTTTGCTAATGGAGTTAGCCTGCAGAAGCTGGCACCCGGTGTCACAGAGTAAAACAAACACCTGGCCCAGAAGTCAGACAGACAAACTGGAGTTCCTGTGGGCCTGCCTGTTGCCCATGCCAAAATAAATCACTAGATAAGCAACGGGAGTGAGCTACAACATTGCCTTGTGCCCTGCTTTGACCTTCCAATTATAAAAAGAATCTGGCTGCTACTGTACTTCTTCCTTCTAAATCTCACACCAAACATCTCTTGTGGCCCACACTATCCTGCAACCATACAGGGAGGGGAATTCTGGGGATCACAGCTCTAGCTTGGCTAAACTGGCACAATGCAAATCCACCACAGATGGTCAAAGAATTCTTGAGGTATTTTGGGCTGAGAACCTGGAGGATGAGAAGGCTTCTGCCATGCAACCATGCTAATATTTGGGAGAAAATATTCCAGGCAGAGGAAAGAGCTAATGCAAAAACTCCGAGGCAGTAAGATAGGCTTGGTATTTTTTGACAAAGGACACGGAGACTAGGGTGTGGTGAGAGTGGTATAAAATGTGATCAGATAGAATTAGGGACCAGATCATTTAGACCTTGTAGGACATGGTTATAAGCTTCCCATTACTTTTATTGAAGTGCAGTGGGAAGCCATTTAATTTACATTTTAAAACTTGTTTTGAAATAATTTCAAATTTACAGCAAAGTTGCAGGAGTGGTTCAAAGAATTCCTTAATGCCCATCATCCTTTTTAAGAGAGAATTTTGGCTGCTCTGTGGAGAATGGGCTGTAGTGGGCAGGGTTATTTCTTTCACAACTCAAGGCAGCATGTGAATGGACAGGATGCCCTTAGAGTTGTGCAGAAGGCTGTGCAACTGTGAAGCAGTAACATTACTTAGAAAGCTAGTGCAAGAGTTCAGGCTACAGTGCTTCTGCATCAGTTTTCAGATCGTGTAAGAAAACCCAATATCATTATGTTAAGTCTTAATTCACAAATTCATGTTGGAACAAAAAACAGTATCACCTCATCAGATTTGGTTTCAAATCAATTCTAAAAAAAAAATACAATGACTTGACAACACAAGCTATTCAATAAAATGTTTCACAAATAATTCCAGCTTTCCAAAAGTTTTTAGTATTGACAGCATCAACAGAAAATGTGTACAGTCCAAGGGAAACATGTTGAAAGAGCCAATGTTCATGTTGATGTGCAAGTTCTTGTCTCATTACATTACAGTTGAACTTAGACTTGTCTGTCTTCTATTTTCATCAGACTTGGCTTATTTTACTTGAGATCATGAAAATTTTCCCTTAAACAAGCTCTTCTGTTTAGAATACTGCTTAGCTGAAAGCCAGGATTAAAATATTGACCTGTGCTGAGATCTTACACATCTTCAAGCTCATTTATTATTTCAGCACAATTCCAAATTTAATGTTAAAATCAACAGCTAAAATTAACTATGGACAGCCATTTGTCCTCACTAAAAACATACCCACATAATAGAACTTCAAATAAACCATGGGGGTAAAGTAGAAAAATTAAAGAGTACTTGGGTGATCTTAGTGGAATCATTTATTCTCTCTTACGACTCAGGTAAATGGGGACTTTAAGTTACTGTTGTAGGGCCCAGTGATAATAAGTGTAAAGTGCCTGATGCATAGTAGGCACTCAATTAAATAAGAGCTAATATTATTATTATACATATCAATAAAAAATAAATATCTTCATGCCTTCCTAAGTAAGGAAAAGAAATGCTCCTGGGGAAAAAAAAAAAGGATTCTGGCCAGAGCATTTATCTTCTTTAAAAGAATATTTAAAAACAGATTAGGGGAGTGGATGTAGCTCAGTAGTTGAGCACCTAGTTCCCATACACGAGGGTCCTGGGTTTGATCCCCAGTACCTCCAAAAAGAAAACCAACTGATTAAAAAAGCATCTGAAAGAGAAGTCAAAATTTTCTGGCCTTTAAAGTTTGCAGTACACACTTATCTTTCTGTAATCTGCAGTGATGAATATTATGTAAACATTCAGAAAAAGAAAAAGAGGGATACTGTGTCATAACTTATAAACTATAAAATTTGACCTCTGGTTACTAATCAAAGACAGTTTTATACATTAACAACTTTTTCTTCATTTAACAATGGCTCTAGAATAACAAATAAATTACTAGCAAATTCAACCATAAATTTAAAAAATGATTAAAGTAAAAAAAATGTAAAAGTGTCATAAATGCTAGCGTAGTAATATATTTCAGAAATGTTGATTATAGAATTACTATGTTCTTTGTGTAAGACAACAAAGATTATTCCACTCTGCAATGTTGCAAGTTCACTAAACTCATAAATGGGTTTCACGTTTGTTTTTTTTTAGCTTAATTAACTGCACCTCAGTTGAACACAACAGACAATAACAGGAGTTATTAGTGAGATGCGGTATAAGAAAAAGCTTATGGCCATTCAGCAGATCTTGTAAACTTAAAATATACCTCAGACCTTCTAGTCTCAACCTGTAGCTCTCATTTATTAAATAATTTACAAAGAACTGTTGGAAGATCATTTAATGAGCAGGCTGAACTTTGTCACTTTGCTAGACACAGACACATTTAAAACATGAGGCAGAATACTATTCACTTCAAATGAGACAGGTATAAAGAAAAAACAATATGCTACATTATTTTATCTATTTAATTTAAAAGTTTAATCACCAGACCATTGAAACCTTTCTTGCTTAAAAATGTAATACCTCTGTCAGGTATGGTGTAATTTTTAAATTTTAATTTTGTTCTTCTAACCCCCTAGTTGGAAGATGTATCTGTCTCAAAAATTTCATAGGATTATGCTCACAGTTCTTGAGAACTCAGAAATTAACTAGGCAGGGGTTATAGCCTTTTACTTAGATTACAACAGGGAACAGGGATGTACAGGATAATTTTACCAGTGGTCATATTATAATAAAATACTCAAAAAGGACCTTTAAAAAAATGTAATACTTCTGGAAGTAGAAAAAAAGTATTTTAAAATAAGTCACAGGTAAAAATAAAACGGCCTGAACAACTTGACAAGCGAAAACAGGATAATTTCCAATCACTGCCCTTTAATGAGAATACTCATTTATATAGCAGGTCTCGACAATCATTTAGCAATTCTTTAAATAGGCACTTTTAAATAGCGTATTTTTTAACTAGTGCACTCAATACTGGAACATCACACACAAAAAAATGGCTTTATTACTAAGGATTCAAGATGGCAACTACTTAGAATCCAGTGCCAACACGGATTATAACAAATCCAGTGAGTATTTTGTTTTTCAATTATTCATAGAAAATTTAATCCTGATTAAGTAACCTTGGGCAGGAATTCATGGGTAGTTGATGACTGAAACCAACATTTATGTGAAAAGCTTCTGTTAATTTAATCTGTGTATATGGCTTAATTATGATTGAAATTACATTTCAATGTAAGAGAAATGAATATATCAGAATTAAAATTTTAGTACCATATCACAAAGTACTTTTTTCCTTTTTAAACATGTAAACCTGCTTGTTCCTTCACCTAAGTGCTAACAATTTAAAACTTTTCATCCTTACAACCCATGTATGTATCAATGTTTTATTTTTTTCATAAATTGTTTGTCAAAAATCGTTTGTTCAAGCCAAACCTCAACTAGAATAAAAAATGATAAGAAAAAATTGGAGAATAACCCCACCCACAAATAAACTAAAGCTTATTCATTTAATTGTGAACATTTTCTATTCATTTCCTGAAGTAATTTCATTTTTAATTCCTTTAAACTCTAATATGATATGCATATTCCTTAAAGCATCAAAAAGCAGTTTTTAACCAGTGTATTACACTGATTTCATAACCAGACTAGGCAAGTATAAGTAATCATTTAACTGATTACTTTTTATCAGACTATTAAACCTGAGTTAGCTATACTGATATAAGATGAGGCATTATAAGAGGTGAGTATCTTACCCAAAATATCATATAATTCTTTTTCACTTTTATTTCCATATGGAAAGTGCTTAAATCACCTTATAACAACAATCTTTCTTGAAAGTTTATTGTTTAAGTATATTTAAAAACATTTCATTTATTACCTTTCTTCAGTTTTGGTACTGCTTAAATGCAGTTATATAAATAACATGCTCTGCTTTCTCTGTTCAATTTTTCATACAAATGTATGAAAAAAAAGTCTATATTTGGATCTTATTGCACTCTGTTGTATTAATTCACTTTTCTTTTAAACAAAATCAAGTATCAAAAGAGAAGAGAAAAAAAAAATCAAGTATCAGAAATGAGATCGACTTTTATGTCCAGATGATATGGTCAGTGGTAGTGTCACTGAGGAAAGTGAAGAAACTTCCCAGTATAGACTGTGGGATAGAAAGAGTCTGTAGAGAATAACCATGGAAACAGACTGGCAAAGGATAACACCTATTGTAATAACCTGCAAAGAAAAGAAACAAAATGTTTTAACTGCATGCAGAAACACAGAAATCATGTTCAATTTATCATGAATTTGTATACACTTCTTATACTTCATATTTATCAGGGGTATATTTTATCAAAGAAATTTTCAAAAGGAAAACATTACTAATTTTCAGAACTGTAATTGTTCAATGGTAAAATTCCTTTAATGTTAATTTATAAATTGCAAAGTAAGGCACAAAAGAATAATTTGCTAAACCATTCCCCTGTAAGGATGCGTACCACAGAAAAGGAGTTTCAGTGAGTAATAAGAAAAATCAGCTTCCTGGCTAATATAGTAATAGAAATAAAGCATGCCCCTACTCAAACTTTGAAGAGTACTCTAAAAGCCCTTTCAAAAATACTCACGCCACCTCTCTATTTTTATAGACTGCCTTCCTACCTATTTACTCTTTGTAAAATACCTTAGGTTCAATAAACATTTGTGCATTCAAGCACAAACTGCATTGCTTTCAAAGAGCTCCTGGCAGAACTCCATTTTGAAAAGATGGGAGTTACTGACCTAAAAAGGCAAGTATCAATACAATCAAAATAAGCATTACTTGAACATGGTACTCCAGGACTGTTAAAGCAACTAGACTGATTTTTATAAATCTATCTTGATTTTTACCATGACTTAGCAAAAATACTAAAAATTTTTCTTAAAGATATGTAATGATTCTCTAATTTTTAAAACAGTATTCTGGAATAAGCTAAAATAAGAATAATGAAAGCTATTTTCCACCATTTTGTTTACATGTTGATCTTTTTAAAAAACTTTTTTATATTTTAAACTTCTAATTTATATACTTTTTGGTTCAATATTTTGTTTCCAAGTTTTATCTTAAAGAACATAAGAAACTCCTGAACAGAAAAGCAGGCCCTTACTTTAACAATTACCATGAAGACTATATTTTCATTAAAATAATTACTTTGATCATGCATATTACTTACCTTATCTCTTTGGTAGTCACTAAAAATGAAAGAAATACATGCAAGACCTGGATGGCATAAAAACCACAAGATACAGCCCTGAAACAAAAGTAAGTCAAATAAGTACAGCTGTGTTTTTATTTTCAGATAAAAAAATTTTTTTTAATCAGATTTAAAAAACCACTACTTAGGAGGTTCTGATTGACCTCAGTTGTCCTTTAGAATAGAACTTGCAATAACATTTAGAAATAACAAATTCTTGCTGTGGAATTAATATTTTGTTTTTAAACAAATGGGTAACTTCTGGAGTATTTCTGCTGAATATACATATTTTGATATACTACAAATATATTCATATAAATAATGAGAAACGGTACAAATATGTAGTATTTCTGTAAAAAAGGGAAAAATAAGAATGTACATGTATATTTGCGTATAGATACAAAGAAATTCTATAAGAATACACAAAAAAACCTAGTAATGATGACTACCTGTTTGAGGGATAGGACAGAGGAATGTAGAAGAACTGAGCAGATAAGAATGGGAAACTTTTTACATTATACTTTTCAAATATTTTACTATTATTTTTTAACACAGCATGTATTCTCTTTTCCCAAATTAAATCTGAAGCAAAATCATAAATTAATAAATAGTAGTTTCTGAGATGTTTGGTATTCTGAAGATATAGGAAACAAAAAAAGTAAGATGCAGAAAAATGTGTTTAGCATATTACCATTTGTATAAAAATGGGGGGAGGGAAATGTAGGCATATATATTGAAAATTCTCTAGAAGAATAAATTCGGAACGAATAACAGTGATTATATGAAGAGGTGATGGTAACTGAGTAGATGGGAGAGAGGTGAGGAACACTGCTATTCTCTGGATTCCTTCTGATGTTTGAGTCTATTCAAAAAGTTAAATTAAAATATATAAAAATAACTTTTGCTCAGTTCAAGAAAAAAGTTTAATTAAAACAAAGAAGAAAATTTAGTATCTATCCCAAATATTTATTAACTAGAAGACAATAAAGTATCCCTATGAAAAATTTAAAAGCAAAATGGCATTTTCTTGCCTGTTTGATACTCAGAAGCCTGAAGTTGGTTCCTTGAGAGGTCAGCAGCAGCTCTGAAATGCTCAATATTCAGAATAAAGAAGGAATTTGGCCCTCCTACCACTGCTGCCTCAAAATGGTCAGGAGAGACTCTGCAGACTGAGGTGGGCTGAACTAAGAGCTTATCAGAATGTTGTTTTGAAGTGCCAAGATGAGAAGGGATACAGATTTTCTCAAAGGGATGTCAATCCTGTCAATCTGACAGAAGAACGTAACCCTCTAGGGAGGGAGGCTTCTGTAATGTTCCTGCCCCATCCTCTCTCCTGATCATCTTCTGATCTTTTTTCCTTTATTTAATGGTTATAGAACCTTCCTGATTTGGTACAGAAAATCAAATTTGCTTTTAGTTTTCATTAGTATAAGAAGCACAAAGAAAGAAGAAAATAAAGTGAACATGATTTCATATGGATGGTGTGGAGTGCCTAAAACATATGTACTCAGTCAGTCTCCTGGATCCATTAGCTTATGCTGATGAACAGTGACTCACAGTTGTTTAACTCTGAGAGTAACAATTCACAGTCAATTAATAACTGTTTTATTTTTTGAGAAATGCAGACTGTATTCTAATTTTTTTTTTAAATTGATATATAAAAAAATGTAAAATACATATGGATAAAGAAATTATGCTCCAGGCAAAACTGACCTGTCAAAGAGTGCATGGAAAATAGTGTTCCTAGGGTTCTGTAAAATGGGGATAATAATACCTACCTCTCATAGATTGTGAGGATTAAATGAGTTGAAGCATATGAAGGGCTTAAAATGGTGCCTAGCACATAATAAAAGTTTAATGAAGGTTAATATGTGGTCATTTATTAGCCTCCCAAAGAAGCCCAAATGAAGTTGACAATCAGAAAAAGGCATTTTCTACTAAAATCCATACTTTGGCAAATGTGATGTAGAATTCCCTTTTTAGTGTACTTCTTTCCACTGTGATGATCTGGTAGAGTCCACAGCCTAATGATAATGCCAGGCAAATTCTCAAAACAATTAGAAGGATCCCTGCTAAGTTATGGTGTGAATAGTAGCTGTGATGACTGGTATCTTCGAACTGTTCCCAAAGTAGCAAAATACTCTGTAAAAAACAATATTACATTTAGAGAAAAGATCGTGTCTACTTATGATAAAGTATTCTTTTCAACTCTTTGTAAGAATCCTCTTAAACATAATATAAACAAACATGTCTGAAGAGGTTTTAATCAGACTATAAAGGTTGTTAATTACTGAAGTATAGGCATAGTCTTCCTCACTGATATCCTAGGCTAGGAAAAAAGGTATTTTTAAATAAGAATACACACAAAAGATCAAAAATACTATTGTTATCCTGATTTAATTAAGACATCCCTAAGGATAAAAATAAATTAAAACGTTAAGAGAATAAATATAAACTTTCTTTTAAATTCATCTACTTTTTACTTCAACACCATAATTAGGAATCAAACTGTTGTGCACTCAAGCCCACTATATCAGGATAACTTTCAAATATCTAAGTATCTCTTCTACTCTAGAATTAACAAGTCAAAATTATTGATTTCAGACTTCACTCTTCTTCTAGGTTAAGTTCTCTGGGTAAAGGAGAGTGCATTTTTAGTATTCACTGTAAACACCCAGGGCACTGTTTTTCACCCTTATTTCTTTGTTGACTTTTTTCCCCCATATTGTTACTATAATAAAAAAAAAACTCAGCAAGTTCCTTATTAAGCTGTTTGCTATTCAGTAGAAATTGCCATCCACTTTCTCTCCATCTTTAACAAACATCAGTCACTAAATTACTATAATGTTTTTGCTCTCACGCATGTCTGTAGGCCCCTGTGCTTTCTTCATTTTTGAACTCAGCCCTCAAGAGTCTTCAATGGTTTCCCAAGAATTTAGATCAAAACTCAATATTAAATCCTATTTTAGGCTTTATGGAGTTTACCAGCAACCTCTTTCCTTCCTAATTCTCATATCTTCTACCTTTTTGATAGGTTAACTCTGCCATTCCACAAACATGAAATTTCCTCCTTGGGCTCAAAATATGTTCTCTATTACTGAAAATGTTATTCTTCCATACCAAATACCCAACTAAATCCTTATCCTAAAAAGTTTCTAAACTTTTAAAACATTTCAACAAAAGACATGCTATTATAGAACTACCATTTCCCATGATTCACATTTTTACAAATCTCAACTCCATATTTTCACATACATATGTTAATATAATATGTGATCTGTATGATACACCTCTGAATTTATATGGTCTTTGGTTACCTGCCTTGTCTGGGTTGTTGATAGAGACCAGATCTATGTCTAATCTAGTCTTTATAAATGCTCACATAAACTCTAGGGTAGTATCATAATCTGCATTCTCAATTCACATTTGTCTATGAGAATGAAAAGTACAATGAAATGATAATGAAAATTCAATTTTAAAAAAGCTATTAAACAAGAAATGAGAATCTAACCTGATGTTAATGCTACGCTCCAAAAGGTCATTCTAATTTCCTAGATCAAAAACATTAAGTTGGTAGAATTTGTCCTTATTTTAATCACTTCTAATTCTGTTTTCTCTCATTAGCCTTCTCTTCCTGGCATTATCTCTTTCTTAAACATCACCACCTGTGATATATTCGCTTTTCCAGATCAACCATGTAAATTCAATATACCTACATTACTCAGCATCTAACATACTAAATAAGTCCTAGGGATATAAAAATGAATGAAGCACGGGCCCTACCCTTAACTAGTGAGTTTTAAAATTTATTTAATGCATTAACAACTTCATATTATAATTTTTAAAAAAATTTATTTTATAGATCCATTTCTCCCCACCCCCTTGTTGTTTGCATTTGCTCTGTTTGTTGTGTGCTGGTTGTTGTCTTTTTTTCAGGAGGCACAGGGAACTGAACCTGGGACCTCCCATGTGGGTGGGAGGCACCTAATCGCTTGAGCCACCTCTGCTCCCTGCTTTGTTGTGTCTCTCATGTTTTCTTCTGCGCGTCTCTTGTTGCATCATCTTGCTAGGTCAGCTCGCCGCGCCAGCCCGTCGCATCAGCTCACTGTCTTGCTCATCTTCTTTAAGAGGCACTGGGAACTGAACCTGGACCTCCCATGTGGTAGGTGGGAGCTCAATCGCTTGAGCCACATTCACTTCCCTATAATGTCTTTTACATAGCCAAAATGTATATTTTCATCTATAGCTAATGCTGGTCACAAACTCAGTATACATTTTTGTTTATACCTTTCTTTCTTATTTTTTATAAATACATTTTATATAGGCATATGGATATCCTAGAATAATGTCAATCCTACTGCTACAGGGGAAAAGAAACATTGTTTTTCATATTTGCTTTCAAAAATAGGATCCCACACTTTTTTCCTCTATTTTGCCTTTTACTTAATTTCAGATATTCACTTGAATTCTTATGTATTTAGTCACAGAACTGGATCTAAAGAACTTTGCCAATGGATGACTCTCAAACTCACTCACTCATTCAATGCTAAGTACTTACTATGTACTAGAAAATATCAGAAAAAGCTATGTTAAGTAGGAAATGAGAAACTAAGATATATATTAAATGTACCGCTCTATACAAGCTGATAGGAAGCTCAAATTCAGCTAAGTTACAATTAAATTCCGTAGTCTACATATACTAGCACCTAGCAGATTAACTGATTTGATCTACTTTTCTTTAAATTCATACCACAAAAAGGCACAAATTCCTCATAAATCCCAGATTTCAATTTTGAAATGAGATAGGTTCAAATTTGCTTTTATGAATATTGCAAAGCAAAAACATTTAGTATCAACACTCACCTGTGTTATGACAATGAATACAGCAATGCCAGTGGATGCAGGAGTAGAATCCCACTGGAGAGGTCTGCTTTGAGACTTCTTCATTCTGACTATAGTCCAACCCATGCATAAACTCAGAAGTAGGTAAAGCATCTGAATTTGAGAAGCGATGTCAAAAACTGGTAAGAAATGAAAAGCAAAGTCAACCAAGTTATCACAATACAGAGAATTTGGTTCTTTTTACATTTAGAACACCATTGTTTTAAAAACCACAAAAAATATAGGCATTTGCAAAGAAATGCAAGGGAAATTAAACAAGAAGAGATACATACAATAATTCTTAAGAATTACAACTTTACCATAAAATTTGTAAGCATTTACAAAAATAGTTAAGATAATGGCAATAGACCTATTTTTAAAAATGTATATATGCCTATATCATATTCCCTATTAAGGCCAACCGTAATTGTCTTCCTATCCCCGCCCCTCTTTTTTATAGCTTTTCTAACTATATAATCACTTCTTTATAACCCACTGCTTATTAAAAGAAACAAATTTTAAGTATAATTTCTGAAATGTCAAGATACTAGTCCCTTAATTTTTTGTGCTGTTAAATTTTTTTGATTGCTGAACTATACTGTGAAGAGTATTTTTTAAAACTATTAAGAAATAACACAACAGTAAAATGCAGAGCCACTATAACATTCTGAACACAAACGAGAAATGCTCCATACATTAGTGTGATGTGCCACCAGGTGGCCATAACTTACACTGCAGGAAAACCTGCTACTTTTTAAAAAGGATTTTACACTGGTAAGCAGCAATGCGTCAATATGTGTTCATCACTTGTAACAAATGTACCACACTAATGAAGGATATTGTTAATGGGGAAAAGTGTAGGAGGGGGAAGGGATGGGGTATATGGGCATCCCCCTATATTTTCTATGTAACATTTATGTAATCTAAGGTTTCTTTAAAAATAAAACATTTCCTTTAAAAAAAAAAAAAAAAAGATGTAACAAAATTGCCAAATCCAGTTGAGCTCTAAAAGAGAACAGCAAAAATCTATAAATACTTCAAGTTTCTTACATATTTGTTTTATAAGCTAAATATTTATTGATCAAAATAAAAGGTTATCACTTTTTCATCATAGCATATTTCGATTTGGATTTTGGAATAAACTTTTGATCATTACTTAACAAAATAAACCTTTCTTCAAACTGCCATTCACAACTTCAAAGTTTACAACTTTTCTTCTTTTATATGAGGATATTCTTGCAGAAACAGAACTAGCTACAGTGTAATAATTATATTTAGAAGTTGCAAGCCATGTATCTGTTAATGTTATCTCTTCAGATATATTTTGACAGGTATTTCCTGGTTTGCTGTCCAAATTGAAACGAGACACTTTACATTTATGCTTATATATTTGTAATAGTGAATTCTGATAATTAACTGTCATTACATTTGAATGATATAAAATGTCATGGCATTTCCAATCAAGCACACAGCACAGATTTTAAATGACTGTGCTGCCAATTAATTTCATTACATACTTTACAAATACTTAAATTACTTAAATAAATTCAATTATTTAAATAAAGATGTTATCCAAAGGATTATAGCTACATAAGTTGCTAATAAGCGAAAACAAACACCTGGGAAAAAATCTGCTTCTTCTGGCTCACTTACATACCAAGTAACACGTTTATGGATATAATTCTATAGGTAAAACACTGCTTCTTTGTTGTTGAAAAATAATTGTAAGTAAAATACACAGATGACACTAAAATCCCATTCTGTCTTGAAATTTTAATCACTTATTAATCAAGTGTTTTGTCAGGACTATTAAAAAATAGCAACATCAATCTTATTGCCATTTTTTTTTTCCAACTTTTGCTTTTCAACCTTTAGTGAGGATGCTAGGCAATCTTAAACACCGTTTTGTATATAGCAGACATTCACAAAAATTCAATAGTCCTTGTTTTCAATAACAGCGTTGCCATTAATTGGCTTAATGTGTGCTTCCCCTCTGTGGACCTCAATTGCCTCATCTAATATGCATAAGCTAAATTATTTTAAGGTTCTGTCCAGTTTTAAAATTCCATGATTCTATTAAACACTCAAAAGTCATCTAAAAGAAAAAAGGAGAAACCAGAGCTCTAGATAATGCTCAAAAAAGATAAGTTCCTTTTGTTCATGCATAAGAGGTAAAAGAGGTGCATGTCCTCTTCACAAGGAAAACAAAAGGTTCTTTAAGTTTTAGAATCTTAAAATAGGCAGCAAGGTCAGAATGAGTTAGTCCTGAGATGATTAGACATAGATTACCATAAAATACCTTATGAAAGTGATGACACTAGAAGAGAAGTAAGGAAAGGTAAAGAAAAGCAAACCCTAGAATGGTTTCATATTCAGAATTTGCTTTTTTAGAGCAAATCTTAAATTTTCCAGGATTAAGAATGGTATATGCCTGATGTTCCTCTGAAGTTCTCCTTAAAGTCATGATTCTAGGAACTGTTACATATTTTTTTTCCTAACCTGTTTAATCAAAACATTACTTCATATGAGTTCTTCTTGTAAATTAAAAAACAAAGCTGTGGTCAGCTTAATTACAGGTGTGAATTCCACAACTTTAGGTCAGAAATTGAGAAAAAGTGTCAATGTAATAGACAAAGAGATAATATAAGGAAAAAAACCTTTAACTTTGGGGTCAGAAAATGTGGGTTTGAGCTGGGTTCTACCACTCAACAGCTAACTGACATTTGGAAATTTGCCTCATGTTGCTGAACCCAGATTTTTTTATCTGCAAAATAAGGATAAGCATTCCTACTTCACTGAGTTTTTAATCAGGATTAAATGAGAGACTGTATATAAGTATGCTTTAAAAACAATGAAGACCTACACACATAACCTATTATTAAGAAAACAGGACATCCGGGAACTAAATTTATAACCGTCTATTCATTCAGGTTAATTCTAACCAACTATAGCCTTGGATAGAAAAACTTTATTACAACAAACAAGCAGCAGACAGCAAGTTTATGTTTAAAAAAATGCTCAGAAAGATACTCACATTCTGCCAAACTTCCCATAAAAGGTACCCCTATTCCATCTTTGGAGTAACTGAGGAATTGCAGAAGAAAGCATTAGTGTAAATTACAAATGTGAAAAAAAATTGTTCATGATCAAAAGAAGCATAATTTGGGTGGACTAATTAGGATTAATTATATGTAATGATGAACACAGTTTTAGTGGTTTTGAGTTACCTGGAGAAATGAATGTAATTAGCTAAAGCTGAACCAGCTTGTAACAGCAATGCAGTTGTCAGAACCTTTAAAATCATGTGCATGGGTCCTCCTTTCTTAATAGCCTGCCACAATGTTTGAGCATAAACGCAAGCAATCACAAAGTACACTAGGACTAGGAGGAAAAAGAACTCATGTAACCCTGTGAAGAGAAGAAAGGGAGTTTGCTTCAGTAAAACAAAGCCAGTTATAGTGTTGGGTTGTTTTCAAATTTTCCTGTCAGTATATTTCCAGAAATTGTTTTTTTAATTGAAGTTATAGCATTCATGTTTGTAAAAGAAAAAATGGGAAATTATTAGAATTAAAATAATTCTCTACTTTAGGACAAAATTTTAACTATAAGAAAGCATATTAAACCAAACTAGTTAATTTCAATCTGTAAAGCTGTAACTAACCATAAAACCATGTTGTTTTAAAAAAAAAAAAAAAGTAAAAAACAATTTTGACATTCAGTTAGATATACTTTTTACCCCCAAAATGGATTTCTTTTGTAAGAAGGTTAGAAACAGATTTAGTCAAGTTTGATAGCCCTGATAATGGTTCTCAAAGTGTGGCCAGTGAGAAATGCAAATCCTTAGGCCCCACCCAGACCTATTGGAACAGATACTCTAGGGGTGGGGCCCTGCAATCTGAGTTTTAACAAGCCATTCAGGTGATTCTGATGCAGCAAAGAGGTGAGAACCACAGATCTGCAATGTCCGATTATCTTAAATTTCCATTTTGACCAAGCTTCAAAACAGCGGTCATATCCAGAGGTCCTTTCTGAGGTAAACTGCCTACAGTTTTTGCCAGAGAGGAAATCCTATGAAGACCATGTGACTCCACTTTATAGTTGACTGAAACTATAGCATCTGACTGAATTTATAAAGGTGTCTACATTCTAAGTAAAACTGGAGTGTGGTGACAGTGGCTGTCACTTTGTGGATGAACGGTGTACATTGCAATCACTTCTATTCCAATTGTGAACAATGAATCTGCTCTAGTTTCCCAGCTGGGGTCAACTCCAATCACTCACAGAGAAGGGAATACTTCCACTATATGGAAAATAATTTTGGAAAAGCAATCCAGAAGATACAAATGAATAGTAGGAAAAAAAGAGGCAATAAACAATTCAACCTCAATCACAATTTTGGCATTGTTAGGAAAAAAAAGAAAAAAGAGGCAAGAAGTATTTTAGCCACTGGGTGTCTCTCCAGCTCCACATATATATGTTTCAACATTCCATTTCTCTCCTCCAGGTGAAAAGCATGTTTAGACTTCAGGACGATTAAATAGTAGAAGGGGCATATTTTTTTCTAAACTCCTCATAGAGAAAAATATTCCTGCTTAGAAACAACGGGCCCACTGGGAGCGGGTGTAGCTCACTGGTCCCGGGTTCAATCCCTGGTACCTCCTAAAAATGAATAAAAAAGGGGCCCACAAGTCCAGGATTATTATAATAATGAAACAAGACAAAAATTAGGTATGCCAAACTTATAACTGTGGGTCAGAAAAATTCTTCAAGATTCATGTTTGAATCTTGGTTTTTATCTTTCTTCTTAGTATTAAAGAGTACAGCATTTCCAACAAAGTTGTATTTATTTATAATCCTTTATAGAAAATCCATTGTAAGATACATTAGAATATAAACCCATCATGAAATGAAAATCCTCAGCTTACTTACTGAGTAATTAGAATAATATAGGAAGGACTTTTGAAAATTCAAAATATATCACCAGCAAAAAGTGTTTTAGGAGAAAAGGCTAACATTTGTAATCAACTACAAAAAACTATTTCATTGAGCTATCAATATATAAAATGAATTGCACGAGGACATTTGTGCTGCACTTTGCTCACTGAATTTTGTATAAATTATTCTTACCTTGACCCTGTCCACAAGATACTTTAAAAATAAAATGCTAGTTTTGCAGTGTTCTTTTAAATAAAACTCCTCTAGAAAAAAAGTCCTCCTGCTACTAATTTTATTTTTGTTCTGCTACCATCCTTCATAAGAAGAAAGCAAGCTATATTTGTTCACTTAGAAATTAAAATCTAATTCTAAAACAGATGGATACTGATACTAAATGTTAAATCTTACCTATACACTAAAGAAGAAAATGGGAATGCAACAGGTGGTAAACACTTATGTTAAAAGGAAATGTATAGATTTTAAGCCAAGTGTCATAGGAAACATTTGCAAAATTAAGTAGGCAGAAAATTTAGAGGACAGCTTAATAAATTTGGTCCCAGCTAAATGATGAGAGATTGGAGAGATGAGACTGGAGAAGGAGGTAAAAGTGAAGAAAGTTTTTGGGTCATGAGACAGCGCCTGTAACAAATATTCTTAGATACCTATCTACTATCCTTGCTGCCTCAGAACCCCCAGTGTCCTCAAGTGTCAGGAGACATATTCTGATTAGTGTAAACCTATCAGAGTAATTCCAATCCCTTGCTAAAAAAAGGTAACTATCTAACATTTTATATTGTTAGATTGGTCTACCAATTAAAGGCTTCTTTATGACATCTTACCTTACAATTCTCTTATGATGCTATATAGCAAGGGCATGTGACTCAGTCCTGGCCAATGAAATATGATGGGGGAGCTTCTGGGAAAGGCTTCCTCACTCTTAAAAGGAAAACACTGTCTCTTCTCTTCCATTGGCTGCTGTCAAAACTAGACTTGAGTTCACCCCAATCAAGATGGCGGAGTGAGATGCTTCAGGGTTCTGTCCCCCTATAGAAGCTTTGAACAACCAACAAGAACTGGCAGAAACATTTTTTTTTAAAGCTCCTGGAAACAGTTAAAGGATTGCAACTGGGTGAGCAACAATTCAAGAAAGATTTCACTTAAAAGCAGTGGCCCCCTGGCAGGACCCTCTCACAATCCCTAACCTGTACAGGTACCTGGTCTGGATACTGGAGAGAGCAGAGTAACCCTTGTGTACATCTGGCCCAATCTGCGGTGGCCTTATGTACTTGTTTCTGAACTGCCCTGCCTGTAGAAGGCAGCTTATGGAGCTCTCCTACAGAAGGCTGTGGGAGAGCAGTCAAGTTATGATGCCTAGGGCAAGGGATTGCCAGCCTTAGGAGGTGCAGTACCTGGGACCTTAAGGGAAGAGATTTCTAGGGAAGAGGAGACAGTAGTATCTGTGTACACAGGGGAATTCTAAAGTCCCAAGACAAGAAGCATTCCCAGAAAGGATTAGGGAGGAGCTATTCTTAAGCAACCCATTGTATGAATAAGTCCTGAAGGAGAGTATTTGCACAAGTCAATTTGCAAAGACTGGTAAAGGTGTTTTCTTTTTTTCCTTTTTATTTTGTTAGTTCCTAGCATTCAAGGAAAACTCGGTCCCAACACTAGCTAGTTAAAAACTTAAGAAACAGATGCCTCAGAGTCTAAATTCCAGTGATAACACCCTAATATAACACCCTAAAATATCAAAATATCCAGGTTTCAACAAAAGGTTACAAAACATACAAAAAAAAACAGGAAATGATGGTACAAAGAAGATTAAAGCATGAGACACCATCAACGAGGAGGACCAGACCTGGATGTATCAGACAAAGACTTTATAAAATGGCTTTAAATATGCTCAAAGAGCTAAAGGAAAAAAATGGACAAAAAACAAAAGGAAATCAAGAAAAAGACAGATGAACACAAAGAGATGGAGAGCTGGAAATTATGAGAAGGAACCCAACAGAAATGAAGACCACAGTAACAGAAAATTTAAATTTCCTAGAGGGGTTCAACAGCAGATTGGAACTGGCAGAAGAAAGAATCAAAGAACTTGAAAATAAGACAATTAATTAAAACTATCTAGTCTGAGGAGCAGAGAGAAGAAATGAAGAAAAGTGAAAAGAATGTGAAGAATCTGTGAGACACCATCAAGCATACCAATATATGCATTGTGGAAGTCCCTAAAGGAGAGGAAAGAAAAGGGTAGAGAGAATATTCAAGGAAACCACGGCTAAGAACTTCTCAAATTTAACAAAAGACAGGAATATATACATCCAAGATGCTCAACAAACTCCAAACCCAAGTAGATCCACACTGTGCCATGTTATAATCAAACTTTTGAATGGCAATGAGAGAATTCTGAAAGTCTCAAGAGAGAACTTATGTTTCACATACAAGGATGACAATAAAATTAAGTGCCAATTTCTCATCGGGGGAAGCGGGTGTGGCTCAATCGATAGAGCTCCCGTTTACCATATGGGAGGCCCCGGGTTCGGTTCCCAGGGCCTCCTTGTGAGGGCAGGCCGGCCCGTGCGGCGCGGTGGGCTGATGCAGCAAGACCTCACAGCAAGGGGGAGATAAGCAGACACAGAAAAAATACACAGCAAATGGACACAGCAAGCACAAGCAGCAAGGGGGGGACAAATAAATAAATAAATAAATCTTTGAAAAAAAAAAAAAAATTTCTCATCGGAAACTAAGGAGGCTAGAAGGCAGTGGGAAGGCATATTTAAAGTGCTGAAAGCAAAAAATTTCCAGCCATGAATTCTGTATCTGGCAAAATTTTCAAAATGGAGGGAAGGTTTAAGACATTCCCAGATAAATAAAAGCTGAGGGACTTTGCCACCACTAATGGCCCTACAAAAAATGATAGAGGGAGTTCTGCAGGTTAAAAGGAAACAAAGACAGACAATTGATGGAGGCCACATGAAAAAATAAAGATCTCTAGTAAAGATAATGACATGGGTAAATATAAATGCCAGTTCAATATTTTTTATTTTTAATTCCACTTCTTACTTCCTATAGGATTTAAAAGGCAAATGCATAAAATATACTTATAAATCAGTGGTTTGGGATTCAATGTATAAACATGTAACTTGTGATAAGAAGTACATAAAGGTGGGGGTATGAGGGGTACAGGAACATAATTTATGTATATTATCAAAGTTGTTAAGTGGTATCAAAGCAGATAGACTGTTACAGATTTAGGATGTTAAAGTTAAGCCCCATGGTAAACACAAAGAAAACATCAGAAAATATGCAAACTCATAGAGACAGAAAGAGTACAGGTTTACAAGGGGTAGGGAGCAGGGGCAAAGAGGAATTAATGCAAAATGAGCATAGGGTTTCTGTGTGGGGTAAAGGAAAGTGATATTAATGGATGGTGGTAAGGGTACCGAAACATTGTGAATGTAATTAATCCTACTGAATGATGCTTGGGAGAGGATGAGTTGGAAAGATTTATGTAGAATATATGTTTCCACAATTAAAACAAAAGAAAAAGAAACTAAACAAATAATGACAAATACAATACATGATAATGGATGGGATCTAAGAACGGAGCAGAAAAGACTCAAAAGGACATTATCGGGATATAAGAAAAAATTGGAAAATTGAATGTAAGGTTTATATAAATTTTAAATTTCTTGAACTTGATGACTGCACTTAAGGTAATTATGTAAGTGAATAGCCTTGTTTCATAGGAAATGTACATGGGCATGCTATGTGTTCAAGGAGTATGATGTGTAAAACTTGTTCTCAAATGTTCAGAACAGATAGATGGCAAACAATAAGGCAAATGTGGCAAAATGTTAAAGCTGGTGGATCTGAGTATCTGGGTGGGGGGGATTGGTGTTATGTTGGAGTATGGGGTTTGTATTGTTTTTGCAACTAGCCTGTAAGTTTGAAATTCTTTAAAAATAAAAAGTTAAAAAAAAAAAAAAGTAGACATGATACCCAGAACTACTAGAGCTAAGTTTGAACAGGAGGGAAGCTAGACAGAGCTGACAGTCAAAGGAGAACAGGGTAGAGAGATGCTGAATAAACCACCCTGAGAAGCCACGGGAATTCTTCTTATGTAAGACACTTCATTTCCTTATTGTTCAAACCACTTGCACTGGACTTTTCCGTTACTTTAAGTCAAAAATATTTCAACCAAAACAGCAACATTTTACCAGAGCTAAATGGAAGATCCAACCCATTACCATTTGGGACATGAAAAAGAAAAGGGATAAGAGAAAAATGAACATATCTGGAATCTTAAAAACAATGAGAAGACAGATGTGGCAGAACCTATAATATTCCAATGAAAATCAGTCTATATGCCTTTAGATAATAATGCTTTCACTCTCAGGATTCTGGGTACTTCTTCTGTTGGCCTCTAATAAGAGCACAAATACAGTTAATGAGGATTCTAATTTTTTAAGAAGCAGTTTTATTTTATTATACCTTATAGCATTATATTCCTATTTAGTACATTGTCAAATGGCTTCAAACTTGCCTTAGGTTTTTTATTTTTTTACATCTCAGAACAAGTCTGTAAAATATAGGATTAACCAAAGTCTGATTGATATAAAATACATAATTGATTTGAAAGAAAATAAATGATAAAAATTTAAACAAAAATGCAACATTAATTGCAGCTATTTATACCAGGTTATTATAATGCAAACCTCTCAGATATATGGTAAGTCAATTTCAGTAAAAAGAAAAGCAATCAATTTTCCCTAACTCAGGATAGATAATTAGACAAACTAGCAAAAGTTTCTAAAATGAACTAAATAGAGATTATTCTCTGGCAATAAATTACATTCCCAAGGAAAAGCTCTATTACTATACCTCTTAAAGCTCTCTTTTAAAGCCAACACATTACCAAAACAATGTGGAATATGGACTTTTAGATCAGCAGTTCTGCATTATAGAATCAACTTAGGGAAGCTCTGACTATCAGTGTCTGTAGTTTCTATTCCAAATCACATCTGAGTCTCTGGGAGGTGGGTATCTGTAGTTTTTAATGCTCTCCAGATGCAAACACAGTGATGGGTTGAGAGTCACCAATTTAGATTTCAATGTAGAATTAATCACAAAGGCTTTTTAGGGCATTTTAATCAATAAAATTATTTCGTCTTTAGGACATAACAAGGTTGGGTACTTTAGGGTATTTCTGGCACTTTTTAACAACCACTGCAGGTTAGCCTTACACAGAATTTCATGCTTAATGAAAATACATATTATAGTGAGGTTTTTGCCTCTTATTTAAATATTGTCAGTGGCATAATCAGTGCATGTTCCAGCAACTGCAGGAGAGCATTACTACCTGTGGAGTTCTTACCAGTTCCAAAAATTAGTGCTTTATGAAATAATGAAGTTGTATGGTTAAAAGGGACCTTAAAAGCAATTCAGTCCAACCAGCCATCCAATGCTATCAGCAGACCTGGATTTCATCAATGCCTTTCCAAAATACAGAAAATAAATATGTTGATATCTTTTGTAAAGATAAAAGAAATGGTAGGACTCAGATAACTTCCAAGAATGATCTACACTGGTCCAAAGTATTACTAAGTGAAATTTAGACTTTAAGTTCATTTGCATCAAAAGCAACTTGAGAAGTTTACTCTTCTGTCATTTCTTTCCCAGGAAGAACTTTTAAAAGCAACCATCTTTCATGTTTAGTAGCCTACTCTGTCACTCTGAATGTATTTTTTTCAGACCAAAAGATATATAAAAAATGTTTACCCCTTCATATATTTGTGACCTACTGTCCATAACACATACTCTTTGAGTTGCTTTTCTAGCCATGTCAATTTACACTTTGAGCTAAACAATCTTGTTTAGTCTAATATGCACTCACTTCTACCCCACCTCTACTCACCCCTCTTTATGGCCAATGAGATGCAACGGAATTGAATCTTCCTTGCACAGACTGACCCTTCCGAATGGGTAATGAACTCAAGATCCACAGATCTTAGTTTTCATTCTGTCATGTTAACTTACAAATCTATTATGATACTTAATAGCATATTTATCATGAATCACGAGAAGTGAATCACTTCGGTAGAACAGTACATAGTCAACCTAAAATGCTGATGAAATCTTTTACGGGGGTAAATCTGACTCCTGAAAGCATTATAGACTTCAATCCTTAAAACTGTCACAAGCTCCAATGAACGCAATCTCTAAATTCTAACAACCTAGTGAAAGGAAAGCCATACAAAGTAGTTTGAGTTTCTAATCTCAATGAGTTTCGAATTTAGATTGTCCAGCTTAACATTCTTCTCTTTGTAAAAAAGAATACTAGGTTACCATGAAAACACGAAAAGGATTTAAAATATATAGAGGAAACTAAAAATTATCCCCAATTCTACTGCCCAGAATATGGCAACAATCTGTTAATATTTTGTTGTACTTCCTTCTGTTTTTCCTTTGCATCTTTGAACATATTTGAGTATGCAATAAAAAAAAAAACACAGTTTTTTTTTTCACACCTAATACTATAACTATTAATATGTTATAAGAAGATTCATTTAACCATTTCCCTGTTGTCAGACATGCAGGTTGTTTTAAATTTTAATAATCTAAAAAAACATGAAGTTATTTACACATAAATCTTTTTCCATATTTAGAACATGTATTTAAGTATATATTCTTACCAGATTCTCCAGCACTAAAATGATCAAATGGATTCCCTTCGGCATCTGGATTTAGTAACATCATTTCAAATGATATATCTTCCACCTGAGAATTCTCATAGTCATCTTTGCATGTATATTTGTCTGCATAAAACACGTGCCACATTTGTGGATATGGAATCTGGGACACTGTTAGATTATGTTCAGTCTGATTCATGGTCACTTTAAAGAGAAAGAAAATAGTACTTTCAAAGCAAAACTCTCAAATGTATTCATTGTTTTAGTTATATAATCGATTTGAGGTTAGAGTCCTTTTGTTAAGTTCTTATTGCCTTGGAAATCCAAGCCCCGTGTAGTATTGGATTAATGCGCATAAATCATAAAGCAGACAAAAACAGAATTTTTAACCAAAGGAATTACTATAA
This sequence comes from Cabassous unicinctus, assembly GCA_029593785.1. Classification (NCBI taxonomy): domain Eukaryota; kingdom Metazoa; phylum Chordata; class Mammalia; order Cingulata; family Chlamyphoridae; genus Cabassous; species Cabassous unicinctus. The sequence continues at coordinate 6,154 of JAQZBX010016248.1, read as the reverse complement.
AAACACTATGAAGCACCAGAGATGAATAAAATGGTTTCGCTGAAAGTTTGAATTTTAACTTTAAATATTTTCAAAGTTTCCAAGTAGGTTTAGTGACATTTTTGAAAATTATATAATTGAATTAAATTGAAAATGTAGCATTCAACTTGGGAAATCATTATATCTAAAATCTATGGTTGGCAAAGACATTTAATATTTTCCAACATCTTTTTTTGATTGGCTAGTCTTTCAGACCAAAAGTTACCAAAAATAGAAAAATAGAAATTACAGAAATGAAAGAATTATTATACTGGGTCAGGTCCATAAAAGGTAGTATGATACAGTGGGGGAAAAAAACTCATGGATGTTGGCATCACACAGATTAGTGTTTGAATTCCTAGCTTCAGTACTTACCTTCTAGGTGACCTTGACAAGTTATATAAGCAATGACACTCAATTTCTTCATTTATAAAATGAAGAGAATACATACAGCAAAGAGCTGATATAAGGACTAAGGTATATAAGGCACCAGGCTGGCTATCTAGGATAGTGGCTGAATACATGTTAATTTTCCTTTTCCTTTTCTTTAAAACAGGTGGTTATACTAATAAGTAGTTATCAATCTAGGGTAATCCTGCTTCCCTCCACAGCACTTGGAAATATGTGGGAACAGTTTTGTTGTCACAATAGCTGGAAAGATACTTGGAGAGGGGATGTGCTAAATTTCATGCAATGCAAGGTCAAGTCTCACAAAACAAAGAACTCTTCCACTCCAAATACCCAAAGCATCCCCTGTGAGAAACACTAAATGATGTCTAAGATCCATTCTGACCATAAAACTATGATTCCAACCTAAAAGGTACTCACTTTTACTATTACAAAGTTATAAGAGAATAGTGTCTCAAACACTACATATAATGAAAAGAGTAGTACAGTTAGAAGAGCAAGTCTTGGCCATACTACTTATTAACTTAGTGACTTAGCAAATAAATCACTTAACCTCTCTAAATTTGTTTCTTCAATAGCAAAACGGAGATGCCTGCTCTGTCGAGATCAGAGTTCTTGTAAGGAACAAATGAGACAATACACAAAAGTTCTATTAAAAAGTATGATTCTATACAAAATAGAGTATTCTTAAATCATAAGCTTATGTTGGGCCTATGCCCAACTCTGAATCCCCTCCCTCCCCACATGCCAATAATTGAAGTCAAATTTCCTGATTTTTTTTCAATTGAAGAAAAAAAAACTCTTAGGAGATGCATGCCGAAATATGGAGGGGCGAAATGTTCATGAAACCCACAGCTTATTTTCAAATGATTCCGTTAAAAAAAAAAATCAACACATACAAATATAAAGCAAATGTAATAAAACGCTAACAAGTATTGAATCTAAGCAGAAAATACAAAGATGTTGGTTTTACCTTCAACTTTTCTGTATGATTGACAATTTTCATAATAAAAAGTTGGGAAAATGTTATTTATAGGTTATCTTTATGAATGACATATACAGATGCATCTAGTTAGGATTCAAATTTTGAGGATGTGGACTTTACAGTTGAGAATTTGACTCAACAGTTGAATTATACAAGAGGATTATATTAACAAGCATTGCTTGTTTTGGCTATCTTAAATTAGCTGATATTTATTGTTTTCTTACTGGAGAGCTATGAGTAAAATTGTAGCAAGACTCTAGGTTCTGTTAAATATTTGAATACCTTTAATAACAATTCAATATATGACTAATAAGTGGTTTTTAAAAGTGATGGTTGCAATTACGTAATCTAGACCTCATTATTTAAAGGCTCTACTGTGTTGCTGTTTTTTCACTTGTACTATTTTCCCTTAGATAAAACAATATTAAAAATTAAGGGGGGTGCGGATATGGCTCAAGTGGTTGGGCATCTGTCTGCCATATGGAGGGACCTGGGTTCGCTCCCAGGGGCTTCCTGGTAAAATAAAAATTGAAGGTGTGGAGGCGAGCCACCGGCCCGTGCGCGTGGGCCCCGCCAAATCACACGGCAAGATGATGACGCAGCAAGGGAGAGACAAAGGAAGCAGCCAAGACGAGATGCGCCAAAAAACAGGAATTGAGGTGGCCCAGGTGGCAGAGTGCCTCTCTCCCACATTGGAGGTCCTCAGGATCGAATCCCGGTGAAGACTGGAGGAAAAGGATGAGAAGAGACGGCAGGAAACAGACACAGAGGATCACCCAGCAAATGGACACAGACAGCAAGTGGGGGTGGGGGGAATAAATAAAAGTAAATAAATCTTTATGGAAAAAACAAAAGTTAACTGGGGAGCAGATGTGGTTCAAGCAGTTGAGTGCCTGCTTCCCACATGGGAGGTCCTGAGTTTGGTCCCTGGTGCCTCCCAAAAACAAAAGACAAACAACAAACAAACAAACAAAAAAGCCAACTCATGGGAGCTGATGTGGCTCAGTAGTTGAGCGCTGGCTTTCCACTTACAAGGTCCCGGGTTCTATCTCCGGCCAAGGTACCTCAAAAGAAAAAAAGTGAGTAGCAGCTCGTTTATAAATGGGATTGTGGCTGAAAAGGGTAGTCTAGGGAAAGAAAGCTAGAGAATAATCTAGGGACTGAATAATACAGTGAACCCAGAGGTGGATGAGAATTGTGGTTGATGGTACAGATGCAGAATGTCCTGTGAGGTAGAGCAGATGTACGTCACTATTGCAGGGTGGTGGGAATGTGGAGAAGCATGGGAAAAATACAATTGGTGTGACCTATGGACTGTGGTTAACAGCAATAGTGTAATATTCTTGCATCCATGCCAAAGGTGTACTGTATTGATAATGAGGGGCGGGGGTATGGAAAAAGTGTGCTAAATGTACGCTATGGACCATGGTTGGTGATAAGAGTCTGGTAATATTATCTCATAATCTGTAATAAATGTTCCACCACTGTGTAGTATGTTGGTGAAGGGGTGTTGTATGGGAATTCTACACATGTGCATGATTGTTTTGTAAGTTCACAACTTCTGTAATAAAAACACATTGAAAAAAAAAAATAGGGTAGGCTGGGAGAAAAATACACCAAATGTAAGATATGGACTATAATTAGTAGTAATATTTTGACAATATTCTTTCATAATTTGTAACAAATGTTTCACAACAATGCAAGGTGGTGGTGGTGGTGGTGGTGGTGGGGTGATGTATGGGACCCCTCTATGATGTTAAGCATGTTTGTTTTGTAAGTTCACATCTTTCACTATACACTTACTATTTATGTATGTTCATATATGAATGATAAACTTCAATAAAATTTTAAAAAGAGAAAGAAAAAAAGAGTTAACCATTATACTTTCACCAATATACTTTTGATGTTTCATTTTAAGTTATATGGACTTATATAAAAGAGAAACAAAAGTGTGCTTTATAAAAGTGATAACAGTCTTCAGTTTTTGTCTTGCTGCTTTTTCAGCAAGCCTAGGAAACAAGCCTCTTGACAAAAGTGCATGCTTACTGTTTTTGAAACAAAAGACTACATACAGCACAGCATGTAGATTCAATCCTGGTGTAATGAGTAACTCAAACATAATAACAATACTTGAATTGCAGAAAAATGGTGTTAAATGGCTTAGTGCCCAACCAAATTATGAAGAAAACGAATACTGTTAACCCAAATACACAAAATAATAAAATACTAACACCCTTAAATGATTTATAAAGTATACCAAATTTACAAAAGGAAACATGCACAAGGCATAAAAAGACAATATTAAGTGTTTTACATACAAAATTATGTTTAGCTCTTGTAATCTAACAGCAAATTACTCTGATTTAAGATTTTTTAGATAGAAACTTATAAATGCATCATTTTCAGTGCTTTTATGTCTTGTTTGCTTGTTTTAAAAACCTATGAAGTGCTTTTAGAATTTAAATAATCTACACACAAAGGAAAACTTAAAAAATAACTTTACGTTAATTTGGGAAAATGAGTCAAGCAACATTCAACACTAAAGAATTTCTCAAATCTGCTAGTCTTTATGCAGATGATAGCAGCAGTAACGTTTTAAATAGGAGTTACACATATTTAATGAGCTTATTACCAAGTAAGTGAAAGGCTGTTAATTTTTAATTATCATTAATGGCCTGGAAATGCACAGGCAAGAATCACTTTCAAAAATATGGTACCACTACACTGTCATGAATTTAAAGACATGCTTTTTTGTTTCAATGCACCTAGGTTTCTAAATAATAACATACCATAAATAAGATAACTATTATATGCAAGTTAGAGAAAGGAGATTTCCTTAAGACTTGGGTTTTGTTATTGGCAAAATAATTGGTCAAATATATAGAAAATGATACACACACACACACACACACACACACACATATCACCAGTACTTAATTGTTTCTGGCCCAAAACTTAACAAAACAATGCTTGTTCCTCTAAAATTCCTGTTCCTGAGAACTTCTGTTCCACAATTCTACAGAATACCCCAGCACTCTACAGAGTAGGAAAGAAGGGAAAATAGAAGCAGAAACAACAGCAAGAAGTTTCATAATTTATAGTCCTATATATAAATAACTACCCTAAAGAGTTGTAATCAGAATCATAGCATTTTAGGACTGTAAGGAACCTTAGAGAAACCTAGTCCAACTTCCTTATACAGATATATAAATAAGACTCAAAGATATTAAATGCCAAGAAGTTGTTATAAGTTATGAGCACTGATTCTTAATTTAGTGGTCTTTCCATTGCATCACATTGTCTCCCCGTATATATAAGTTCTGTGAATCCAAGTATATGACAAATATAAAAATTATGTTTTTTGCAAGAGTATACAGTATAGTATTGACCATGTGATATAAAAAACATAGTTTTTATTGAAGAAAGTCTTTGAGGTGCCAAGCACAAAGCAAACAACCTACCAATGCAAAAAAAAACAACAACCCTTGAGCAATAAGCTTCTAAACTATATGAAAATTCATCCTAAAAACACAGACTACTTCATTAGGTACCAGGGTACCATATATCTTCATTCTCACAGTATCATGTAAACAACATTCATAGTATTTATCACAAATGCAATTTCACATTTATTTACATTGATTTCTTTCCTGTCACTAACCTGTAAGTTTCCTAAGGACTGAGAAAGTGTCAGTATTTTGGTCACTGATGTATCACCAGTGCTTAGCACAGTACATCAAACGTTGGAAGTGCTCAGTGAATGAATGAGTGAATGAACAGACCAAAAAAAACCCTACTGTTTTCACTAATTGATTTTTTAACAATTTAAATAAAAAGTAAAGTGGCAACTATGATAAGTGTTTTGCAGGTCCTATATAAGGGGGGATAGCTCCAGAGACTGATGCCTTATCAGTGGGCTCTACTTTGGAATCTATGCTCCTGAGAGTGACAGAGTTGGACTCAAATAAGTCCTCCCTGCACATGGTCCATCAGTTCCTTCTATTCAAACCTATATGTGATGCTGGAGTTTACAGGTGTACTTTCAGAGACTGGAGCCTCTGGCCTGCCCATGTGCCAGCTGTGCCTGGAATCTCGATGGAGGTGCAACTCCTACTCTACAGCTCAATGGACTCACCCAAGTCACCTGGTGAGGAGACGATGATGGACAACGGCCATCCCAGGGAATGGAGAGAGCCTGCAACTGCCAGCAGGATAATCCCATTCACTGTATCCATGGGATATAAGCCCCCTCTCACTTGGAGGTAAAGTGGACATCAGCATCCCAAACTCCTCAGGATTGGGGAAAGAGCTATGGACTAGAGTGGACTTAATGGTATTCTGTTGTAGACATATTGTGATTCAAGCAATGGAAGAAATTACAACAGTGAGGTGGAGTCAGTGGCCACTGGACACTTTTGGGGCAGGGAAAAGCAGTTGTAATATTGGTGCTTTTTGGGGACTTGGGAATTATCCTGAGTGACATTACAACGACAGCTATAGGCCATTTTACATCAGCATTTAACATGCATATCTGTGTGGGAGAGAGTGTGGTCTACAATGTGAACTATAGTCCATGCTTAGTGGCAAAGCCCCAGGATGTGTATATCCATTGCAGGTGATAAGCCACACTAATGAAAGATGTTTATGTGGGATGTTATGGGAGGTGTGGGAGGTAGGGAACATGGGAATCCCTGTAATTTTTGTGTAACATTTATGTAATCTAAGCATCTTTTAAAATTAAAA
>JAQZBX010016247.1:0-36687 GCA_029593785.1 Cabassous unicinctus | reverse complement strand
TAAAAATGGATAAAAGTAAATAAATAAATAAATAAATCCTTAAAAAATGTATAGGGGAGGACGATACAGACTATAGTTAGTAGTAATACTTTCACGTTGCTCTTTCATGATTTGTTAACAAATGTTTCACAACAATGCAAAGTATTTGTGTGTGATGTTATGCATATTTGTTTTGTAAGTTCACAATGTTTACTGAACATTTATTTTTTATGTATGTTCATGTATGAATGATATACTTCAATAAATTGTTTTTTAAAAAAAGATATGCTTTGTTCAGTGTTAAATATGGTGGGAGGTGGGCCAAGCCATAGATGGTTCTTGGAATTTCTGGCCAGAGGGTTATGAGGGTGTCTTAGAAGCCAGCACTCTCCAGGGGGAACATGAGAAGTAGAAGCATCTGGAACACAAGGCTGACAGGGTGAGCAAGGCCAAGAGCCCCCAGCCCACCCATGGCCACCAGGGGCCGCTCTGGAGTCTGCATGCCAGGCCCAGACGGCACCTGCAGCCCCAAGCTGGCTCGGTGACCTTGACCCTGACCTCTGAGCTCTTGCTGCCCCACACTCTATCAGCCATATTCTGTGGTATCCCTGCCCCTGGGAGGGCTGCAGGGATCCCAGGTGGCAGCGGTCTCCCCTCTTGCAGCAATCCCAGGAAGTTCTCCAAAATGCCAGCCCAGAAGAGTGAAGCTGAAGAGCGTGTGTGCCCTTTATGGAGAGGCAGCCACCCAAATGCCACAGAAGCGCCACCCCACCCAGGCTTTTAAATATAGCAGTGTCCTTTTTGGATGTCTCTGTGGTGTGTGGTTCGAGACAGTCCCGTGAAGCCTCAGCTGGACACTCGTGCCCCACTCCGTCTGCTGCTCAGCTTTGCCCAGCCGGGTGCCTTGCGGCCTCTGATATTCCAACTTTGGTTCTTGGCTGTGGGCTCAGCAACCTGATGCAGATTCCAGAAGGGGTGTCTGTGCCTGGGTTTGACTCCCCCTCTGCCCCCTTCTGTGTGGCTTTGGCAGCCACTTCCCTTCTCTGTGCCTCAGTTTCCAGAGCAGAGATTGCTGTAAGGATTAAAGGTGATAATCATAAGAAGTGCTTAGCACACAGCCTGGCAAACAGATGGCACTCACTAGATACTGATTTTACCATTATTAACTATTGTGACCTTCAATGTGCACAGCCCCAGCGCACAACCCTAGAGTAAGAAGGAGCGTGGCCACGGAAAAGGACAGAAGGAAAGCATGCTTTTGAGGAGGGAGAGTCAAGGAGCGAGTGATTTTTTTCTGCGAGGGCCCAGGGTGGAGTAGGGCTTCAAGGAGGAGGTGACACTGGCTTGCAAAGCAGGAGCAGGTTTTCAGGAAGAAGAGGGAAGAGAGGGAGGCATGTGCAATGGCAGGAGGTGGGGAAAGTCCTGGCATCATCGGCCAGCACTCAGAGTCCAGCTCTCTGAGCCCAGGGTTGCAAATGTGGGCTCCATGGCCCAAATCCACATGGGCGCTTTGGTTCAGATTTGAAAAATGTTTGTGATTGGCCAACATTTCAAAACCAGGAGCTATTAGATGAAAATCAAGGCTCCTCGCTTCTCTGGGAACACTGATAAAATGTGGCCACAGTGAGTTCACACTCCTGCACAACAGCACGGACAACAAAAAAGCAGCCAGAAGAGTGAAAACTTACCGAGCGCTCACAGTTTCCCAGCACTGAGCTCAAGTCCTTGCATACACTAAGCCTAAAGTCCTCACAAAAGCCCCATGAGGTAGGTGCAGTGATGTACGTGCTGGTAAAGGTTTAACAACCTGGTGGAAAAATGCAAAACCAAAAACGCCTGATTTGGGGCATTTGCCAAATTCTGTGGTCGTTACACCATGGAATCCGTGGCAGATTTCAAGCTACCAGCATCACTGAATGCAGAATTCATTCTATGAGCTTCTCCAGCATATCAATGATAAGTACAGCTATCATCTCCACTTCCCAGATGAGGAAATGGAGGCTCAGAAAGGTCAAGAGACTTGCCCAAGGTCACACAGCTAGGAAAGTGGGCAGTACAGGGGGTTAGAGGCAGGCAACCTGGCTCCACAGTTTGTGCTCTCAGTCTTTGCAATGTGCTGCAAGTCCACATTGCACATTGTGCACATTGCACATTACAGCACATTGTGCTGTAACCTGCCCGAGCTGGGTATTTAGGCAGCACACAGAGTCTCTGCCTTGCCTCAGTCCCCACTCCTCCCTGTTGTCTCACCTGGGTCGATGTTGCTCATTTAGCTTACCCAATGGGCTACTGTGGGCATGTGAGTTTGCAACTCTGCTTTAGGGGATGAAATGTCATCCTGCCCCCAACTCTTTCCCTCTACTCTTCTGAGGACACTGCCAGGTCCCAGGACACAAACAGGCACCTGGCTTAGGGGAGAACCAGCTCCGTTTCCTCCATCCCAACCCCTTCCCCTCGCACCTGACACAAAGATCAGAGCAAACCTTTCAGTTCGAACGTTGCCCGCTTTTTTCTCAATCTCTCTTTGCCAGGGGCACCAACAGCATCAATTTAATGGCAGCAATTTTCCTGCTCCCCTCCACGCCTTCCACCACCCCATAAGGCCAAACCTGGACTCAACATGATTTATAGGGGGAAAAATATAAAAAAAAGAGTTCACCTGGGGTTGGAAATGCAAATGTTGCTGCATTCCCTGTGCTCTGTTAGGAAAAGGCACCTCCATTTATTAGAGGAGGGGGAGTCGGGGGCAGGAACCCCACTTTCTTTGCCGCTAAAGTCAGGCAGCCCTGGCGCAGTCCCCCAAGCCCACCCTCATCTCTTCCAGCTGAGAGCCCACGGTGGCAGCAAACGAGGGAGAGGCACATAGTGGGAAAAATGGAAATAATCAGGTGTGAGTAGCTGTGTGTAAGTAATGTAATTACCTCACCCGGCTGCCAGCACTCCTGGCATCCGCTTCCCTCAGTAATGATGAATGTTAGCTATCCAAGGACATAGGCTGAGGGTTCCTGACATGCTGGGAGAGGGGTTTAGATGTCCCCAGATGGCCATACCTTCTGGTCACAGATCGAGTTGGCCCTGCCTTGGATTGGCCGGGAGGTACATTGTGGACCTCCTGATGGAAGCATCCAGCACAACCTATACGTAGATTCTCCAAAAATACAGAACCTGAATCAGACCCAGCCTCTGGCACCAAATGCCGATGCACAGAAATGCAGGGGAGAGAGGAACAAGTTAAAGGACACCGCGGGACACAATCAGCAAAAGCCCAGCTGTAGGAAAATCTACAGGAAAAACGGCCCAGTTACTTCCACATATGAATTTCAAGGGAAAAAAAAGAGATGGAAAGAGAGTCTACAGAAGATCAGGGGACTTAGGAAATGGGGTGGCTAAGCGGTCCTGGATTGCCCGAGACTTCCTTGTTTCAGCATAGAGAGTTTCGCGCCTCAATATCGTCCCCATTTTAAAACTGAGAGTTCCGCGTCCCAGGATCCCCCTCGTTCCAGGCCAAACCAAGAGAGCTAGTCACCCCACTTAAGAGACACATCGACCAATCATGGTGTGTGGACCTTGTTTGCGTCCAGATATAAACAACAACAAAACTATTAAAAAATTAGGAGCTAATTAGGGAAACTGAACCATCGACTCCATATTTGATGATATTAAGAAACTATGGTTAAAATTTTTAGGTATGATAATGATATTGTGGCTATGTTTAAAAAGAGATTCCTTATCTTTTAGAGACACACACTGAAATATTTACAGGCAAAATAATATGACAACTAAGAATTGCTTCAAAATAATCTAGGGGCAGGAGAGGGGGATGGCCATGAGTGAAAAACGGTTGAAACTGGGTCCTTGCAGTTCATTATTTTATTCTCTTAATTTTGTATGTTTGAATTTTTCCATAATAAAGAGTAAAAGAAAGGAAGGAAGGAAGGAGGTAGAGCGGGAGGGAGGGAGGGATGCAAGGAAGGAAGGAAAGATTGTAGGAAGATACATATGATCTGAGTCAAACTTAACCACTTGACACTTACAAGTCTCTGACCTAGAACAAAAGAAACTTTTTCTGTAAAGGGCCAGAGAGTAAATATTTTTGGCTTAGCAGGCCATATGGTCTCTGTCATAATGACTCAGCTCTGCCGTTGAGTGCAAAAGCAGCCACGGACAAAACGTAAATGAGTGGGCATGACTGCGTTCCAATAAAACTTTATTTATAAAAACAGGCAGTGAGCCAGATTTGGACCACAGGCCATAATTTGCCAATGCCTGGTCTAGAAGGATATCAACTTGATTCAGCTCCATGAATCACCGGCTGTGGTGGCCTTAGAAAAGGCACTACACCTTGGTGAGTCACAGTTTCCTTCGTCATCTGTAAAATGGGAGTGATAATAATCGTACCGTATCATAGGCTTGTTGTGAGGATTCAATGATATAATGATTGAATGGAGTCTGGCTCAATGTCAAAGTGAGTAGGCCCTCAGCAAACAGTGGGTGCTACTGTTACCGATTCATCATACCCTGCTAGAATTGTTTGTTCACTGCTTAACACAGCATCTGGCACGCAGTAGATGCCCAATAAACAGCTGTTGAAATGGTGCATGATTGTGTCTGCCCCCATCAGGCAAAGAAAGCGTGGATGGGAGAACATGGCCTTTTTACCACATTTCAAAACGGCAGTACCATGTACCTTGAAAGAGGGAAATTTAGAAGAGGGACAGCTAAGTCCTACTTCACACTGTAAGGGGTCAGCTCATGAGACTAATTTCTGGGGGTTAGGTAGCTGAAAGCAGCTTTCTAAAGTGTCAGAAACATTTTAGGATGAAAGCTCATGTAAACGGGGTGTTCCAGGAAGCTCAGAAGCAGCTCAAACTGCCCTTCAGGGGTCAGGCCATTGACAGGAACATGGGTTGGGTGGGCCATGGGGTTGAGCCAACATGGGAAGTCTTCATCCAGACTTGGACGCCATCTTGTTTAGATTGAAAATAAACTCTTGACATGGGAGCAGGGCTCCTTGGTTTTGACTTCCTTTCCGTAGAGAAACTGGGCAGGGGGAGGTGGTAGTGTGTGGTACAAGGTCTTGGTGTGGGCAAATCATGTGGAAGAATGAAACAAGATGATGTTGCAACTGGTTCCAATGGGAACCTGGAAGCCACTCATTCTCAGCAACATGGATGTCTTTATCTTGACTTCCAGGCAAAATACAGACTACTGGGCCCCTCATGAGACTGACCTCCTGTGTGACCAAACTGGTGGTCTCTGTTCACTGTGGGGTTGGTCAACATCCACACACCTTCAGAGCTTTCCAGACCCTGAAGTAGACACTTGTCTATCCAGGCAACAACCCAACGCAATTTGCTGAGACTCACTACTGCTCCTCCAGAGTGCAAAACTTCAAATGCCTGCAGGGACCTGGCAGCTAACTCTAGTATGTGCAGTAGCCAGGTGAGGGGGTAAAACTAAGGGGATAGGAGGAAGTCTGGGGAAAATGGGCTTCCTTAAATGGCATTCTAATTTCATTTTTAAGAAGTCTATGCTAGTCAAACAAAGCCAGTCTGAGGGCTGGCTGAGGCCAAGGCCAGGTTGCTAGTTTGTGATCTTCCTTCTTCCCCTGAGATGGGCCACGTGGCCATGCTAGTTTTGAGGTATTCTCCTGGCCACAGCAGACTGGGTGAGGGCAGACATTGGCAAGCTAAGCCAATGACGTTCTTTATCCTAGGAGTCTGAAGTCGGGACTGGCTGATTTCAGTTTGTCTGGGTTATTCACTTGTGTGTCTGTGGGGTGAACTTGAGAGCAGAGACGGCCATTGTGGGGCAGCCGCCTGCCACCACTGGGTGTGGGGAAGCCGAGAGAAGCTGGTCTAGAGAAAGGGCAGGATGAGCGAGACAGGCAGAGATGAGGCACCTTGCCCCTCGAGAGGGAGGCACCCGCCCTGGTTCCGGCCGTTTTCCTGTGCTTTCTCCTGCCTCTCACGCCGTGTAGTAGTATGGCTGTTTGATGTAATTATGAACTCCAAAAATAGATATTGGATTATACTTGTAAACTGATCTGTTAATCTGGGCATGATTAAGTTATGATTAGGGCGTTAACTGGGCCATGTCAGTAGGGCGTTGAGCCCCACCCCTTGGTGGGTAGGGGAATCAAATATAAAAGTCATGACAAAGGACAGAGGGAGCCGTTTTGATGTTGGAGTTCTGGTGAGGAAGGAGAGAAGGCCCTGGGATAGAGACAAGCCATTCGCCTTATAGTCTACAGCTGGCCTTGTGGAGGAAACAGAGGCGCTAAGCCTGGAGAGAAACACAGCCCCGGGAAGAGAGGAACCCAAGAAGCCTGAACCCTGGCAAACGTCGGCAGCTGTCTTGCTCCAACAGGTGGCAACAGGCTTTGGTGAGGGAAGAAACTTACGCTTTATGGCCTGATAACTGTGGACTTCTACCCCCCAAAAATACCCTTTATAAAGACCAGCCAATTTCTGGTATTTTGCATCAGCACCCCTTTGGCTGACTAATACACGCCGTCACAGGAGAATGGGGCCGTCATAAGCCTGGGTTCAAACCCCAGCTTCGCCACCAGCCGTGGGACCTTGGACAAGTCACCTCATCTCTCTGGGCCTCAGTTTCTTCATCTGAAAAATGGGAGAACAACAATACTTCCCTCACAGGACTGCAACGAGGATTGAAGGGCACCGTCCACACATCTGGCAAGGAGTAGGTGCCCCATAAATATAATCACTGCTAATATTAGAATAACTCCTCTTTGTGCCAACTAGCTTGGGTTTTGTTCCTTGCATCCCAAAGGTTTTCCCTTAAGACCGACCTCCGGGGCTCTTGACACTGACACCTCCTACTCAGAGGCCCCCAGGATGATGCTGGGGGTGGGGTGGGGTGGTGTCGCCTTCCCTCTCCCACCAAGGCCAGAGACAGAACGCAGAGAGAGAGGTTGCCCTTTCTCCTGATCGCCTGGGAAGCGCCAGCAGTTGCCGTTCCCCTACCCTACTTATTGCAAAAAGCAACAGGAAAGGCAAACAGATGGAAGAGAGATGGCTCTTTTCCTCTCCACCTAAATAACAAGGTGAGGGGAAAAAAGGGAAGGAGATGGAAAGATTTCCATTGGCTGTGAGACCAAAGAGAAATGGCCATTTTAGCTATCACTTTTGCTCAAGAGCCAGCATGAGATCCTCCCTGGGGCCAGGACCTGGCAAAGGGTTTGATCCGCTATCACCTATCGATGTATCATTCATTGCTTTTTGTTTTCCTGCTACGGCGAACACTTGATTCAAGGTGAGAAAACCTAACTGGGTTGCAACTACTCAGATTGATAGATTGCGTTTCTATGCATGGGTCCGTTTCATGCTTGGTGACTTTGCAGCAAAGCAATTATCACTGTGGAATGCATAATTGCCTAATTAATAACTAATGTCAGGTTGGCCTCTGAGCCATGATTATACTTTAGCAAGCCAACTTTTTTTTTTTTAAACATTCAAAGAAAAAAATATTATTATAATTGACTGGTTAAATTGTCAGAGTGTCCCTACCCTGTGGACACGGGTATAGTAGGAAGCAAAAGATGAGGCTGGGAGTAAGGGGAGGTGTTTTGTTGTCAGTAGGCTGTGTGACTTTGCTCAGTGGCCGAGCCTCTCTGGGCCCGAGCAGCCTCACCTGCAAACAGAACCACCTTTCTGGAACTGACTGGGGTTGCATATGTATCCATATAAAACCTAGTGCCACGTAGCTCTTGTTCACCATGTATCCCCAGTGCCTAGCACACAGTAGGTGCTTGCTAAATAATGGGCCAGGGCAGGACTCTGGAGCTAGCCTGCGTGGGCTCAGATCTTGCCTCTGCCACTTACTAGCTGTGTGACCTCGGGTAAGTTACCTGATCTTTCTGTTCCTTGCTTTCGTCTGTAAATGTTGATAAATGACATCTATTTTACAGGGTAGTGAAGAATCGATGTCTGCAAAGCTCTTAGAACACGGCCTGGAACAAAGAACCGACTCTAGCCATATTTGCCGATATTATTATGTGTCAACATTCATTTAACAAATATTTATTCCACACCTATTTTGTGTCAGGCACCATGTGGGACCTGGGAACATAGTCTACAAAACGCTTCCTCTTTCCTTTGGTTAAGGGGAAGGACAAGCATTATTTGAATCATTAGGCAAACACATATACACTTACAAACAGTGCTAAGCACTGTGATGGGTCCTAGGAGAGCATGCAACAGGGGGGCTTGATTGTGTTTGGGGGTCATGGAAAACCTTCTTAAAGAGGTGACACTTGAACAAACATAGAGGGAGGAGGAGGTGTTGGCTCAGTGGTTCTCAACCGGGGTGATTTTACTCCCCCCTGGACATTTGGCGATGTCTGCAGGCATGTTTGACAGTCACAACAAGGGAGGGGAGATGCTCCTGGTGTCCAGTGGGTGTAAGCCAGGGAGGCTGCTACTCACCCTACCACGCACAGGACAGACCCCACAACAAACCATCTGGTCTAAATGTCAACAGCACCGAGGATGAGAATCCCTGTGTTAGGGTCAGGTAGAAGGAAGAGCAGGTGCAAAGGCCCTGAGGTAAGGGAGCGTTCTTTCGAGAAAGTGCATAAAGGATGCAAAGAGGGAAGGAGAGCAGGGAGGGCGATACAGCAGGGGCTGGGCAGTGGAGGGTCTCACAGGCCGCGGTCTATGGTATGGGCAGGCAGGCGTGCTGCAATGCCTCTTGTAAAGAGCTCACCCAGCTGCTGGAGTAAAGTGCTGGAGAAACACACCTGGAAAACACGGGGCTGGATTCTGAGACATCTGAGCCGGTTTCGGGAGAGACAGAGATGGCAACAGTGCATTTCCTCCTGCCAGAGCATGGGGTCTCAAGAGTGAGGCCTGTAATCCAGGAGGCCCAGGTGAGGACAGGGGCCTGGAGGGTCAGGAGGCCTCACAGCCCAGGCCCCGTATGGGTGGAGCTTTGGAGGACAGGTGGGGATCTGCCAGAGGCTGAGGGAAGAAAAGCATTTTCAAAGAAGGGAACAGAACATTCAAAGGCTCACAAGTCTGGGGCCTCTTAATACGGCATGGATAGCTGTCTGTCCAGAAATAATTCAGAGTCAAGCCGTCAGGAGACAGAGGAATGAATACAACAACGCGTCATTGCCTGGATGCTGAAACCCATAAAAACTTGCCGCTTTGGGGGGCAACGTTTTTTGGACAAATATCTCACAATTATTTTTGCAATTATTATATAAAAGAACACTGTGCAGTAAAGGGCTAACATGGCACATTCCACGTGCAGCATAGTCCAGTCTTCAGGGCTGGCCCTTGACTGTCCTGGCAGAAGACCTCTAAGCCCTTGGAGTATCCTGGTAAGTGTCCCCGGCCACGCCGCAGTCTGTGTTACCAGTGTCCCTTACGGCAGGAGCCCTGAACCGCGCTGTCCCAGTTGACCTCTGGGGGGGCTGCAGATGGAGCAGCTGAGTTCAATCACGGGGGCGCTCCAGGCCTACGTGACTGACCCCCAGTAACAACCCCAGGTGCCAGGCTCGGGCGAGCTTCCCTGGCTGGCAACACTTCATGCACGTTGCAGGGATAGGACAGCTGGAAGCGCCTGCCTGGTCTCTCCTGGCCTCCGCCCCATGTGCCTTCTTCCTTGGCTGATTTTACTCTGTATCCTTTCACTGAAATACACTGTAACTGAGCACACAGCTTTTCTGAATAGAAATCAGAGCGTTTAAAAAAAAACATTTTATAACTCAAAGCTACTAGTTAAGTGGCGGATTCAGGATTTGAACCCAGTATCTCAAACTATTCTGTGGAATTAAAGCCAAATTAGGCCATGGCCTCTGGACCTGTGGCCTCTTGAGACACTCCCAGCCTCATCCCAGAGCATGGGCCAAAGGATGGGCCTGGGACCGACAGGTCCTGGGCAGATGCCACCTGTGGCAGCTGAGGCCCCGCCCCCAGCCATGCCCCTGGGCCTCAGTTTTCTCGTTGCTACAACGGGCACACGGAGAGCCCCTACCCCACAGGGACTTGGCGAGGACTTGAAAAGTTACTCTGTGTAAAGAGCTGCTCTGGGTTGAATTGTGTCCCCAAAAAGACATGTTCAAGTTCTAATCCCAGTCCCGGGCATGTGACATTGTTTGGAAATAGGATCTTTGTAAGGTGTGATTAGTTACGATGAGGCCAAACTAGATTGGAGGGTGGGGGCAGCCTGTCCAATACGAGTGGTGTCGTTATAAGGATGGGAAATTGGACATAGTCAGGAGACGGAGCTAGTGATAGAGAGAGGGGGAGAGAGAGAGAGAGAGGGAGAGGGAGAGAGACGCCCATGTGATGGGGGAAGACCGAGTTAGGCCAAACCCCGGAACGCTGGCCAGTCACTGCCACAACCCTGCAGGCGTCAGAGGGCGCGGCCCTGCTGGAGCCTTGATTCTAGACCTCTGGCCTCCAGAACGCAACGATGAACTGCTGCTGTTTGAGCTGAGGCTGGGGTTCTCCGTGAGAGCAGCCCTGCCTGTAACATGAGAGCTGAGCGGCGCCTGGCGTGGACCAAGGGCACGGGAGACCCTGGCTGCTTCCGTGGCCACTGAGGCGGGCTCCGCTGCATCAGCACCAGCCCTGTCTTAAGCCAGTCTGGGGTCTGACTCAACAGGAAAAGTGATGGTGGAACGAAGCTCTGTTTCCTGAGCACCTACTATGTGCCGTGGAACTCTCCAACAACAGCCCTGTTGGGGGGACCAATATTACCCCCATTTTCCCAATGGGGGAGACGAGGCTGATGCCTGAGCCCTCCCTTCTCTCTGGAAACAGCCCCTCTCCACCCCACGCACCTCCAGAGGGACCTTTCTAGAACCAGGCTTCTGGTCATGCTGTCCTCTGTGGCATCTCCTCAGCCCACAAGTCAAAGTGAAAACTCAGCTTGGCCTTCAGGGCTCCCTCTGTGTTTTCTAGCCTAGTCCTCCCACCCCGTGACATATCATAGCTCCAGGTATTTTAATGGCACCATTCACTGAACAGCCACCGGGGAATAAATATTCTTTATTTCAAGAATAAACGTGTGTTATGCATTGTGATAAGTACTTCACGTGCATTAACATCTCTAATCCTCATAGCATAACTATACCCTAGCCACTATTATTAGCATCCCATTTCATTGATGAGGAAACTGAGGTTTGGAAAGAGGGGAAATGACTTTTCCAAGATCACCTATGTAGCAGTCTAACTGAGGCTTGAACCCAGGTCTGCCTGACGCCAAGGTCTGTGTTCTTACCACCAAATCTCCTTTCTATGCAAACCTTCCTCTCAACTGGGATATTGCCTCCTCTGGGATGTCGTCCCTGATTGCTCTCTCCATGGCACACCTGGGACACGTGGGTGTTCCTCCACATCTGCTTTCTTTTCTTTTCTTTTCTTTTCTTTTCTTGATAGAGCCTGGGCAAGGGCTCCCGAGGGGCAGCCTGGCTTCCTTGCTGGACAGAGCTCACCCCTTCCCTTAGCCGGCCCAGCACAGAGCAGGGCACACAGCTGGAGCTCCCTTCCTTGCTCCTTCCTGCTATGCTGCCTCCTGAGTTTGGCAGGCCCCTTGAGCTCACATCCTGTTCATTTGTACAACACGGACTGGGCCTACTGTGAGCAAGACTCTGTTTCCAGTGCTCCGACCTGATCCCCTAGCAGCTGGCAAGATGCTTTATCAAGCAGGGGGTCCACAATGAAGCAGACACTGTTCACCTAATCCTGCTGATTTTTCCTTTCCTCTTGGGCACAGGATGTTAGACTATCTTTCCCAGCCTCCCCTGAAATCGGGTCTGGTACTCTAACAGTTCTGCCCGTGGAACTTCCAGACCTGGCCCTGAAGAACCTCCTTTAGGACTTCCTTGTGTCAGGAAAAAAGAGGGGGCCCTGGGACGCAGTGAAGGGCGGAGCCAGAGAGGCGAGGGGCCTGGGCCCCTGCATGACTGCGTGGAGCTGAGCCCTCGCCCCTGCCCACCCCCGTCGAGTAGCACCAGGCTGAGGCGCCAAGAGGAATGACACTGGCAGGATGAGGCCACCCATCCCGGCTCTTCCGGTGGCTCAGGTCTCTGCGTCTCAGTTTCCTCCTTTTAACAGAAACACAATACTCTCTACTGTGGAATATCTAGACTGTTCCACAACATCCCAGCTGTCAGACAATCAGCGCCAAGTGTGATGCCCAGCAGATGCTCGAAGAATGGAAACCCCCTTCCTGCCCTCCCCCAGCCCCCGCCTGGTGCCTTGGTCCCTGAGGCTCTGCTTGGTTCTCGGCTGTAGGATTCGGCTGATCTCAGTCTTCACTGGTCTCCACTAATCTTTGGTTTTATGTATTTTAATTAAGTGTTATTATTTTGTGTTTGTGTTGGGAATGATGTTATTACAGGGGAAGGAGTTTATAAACCTCAGGAAGGAAATAAACGAGAGACCTTTGTCTGTTGCTGCATGGGCTCCAGGGCGAGGAGGGAGGGTGGAGAGAGCGTAAGGGTGGCCTTTAAGGGTGGGGAGACAGTGGGGCCACTGGGCCAGGGAAAGCTGGCTCAAGGTGGTGCTGTGTGTTGTGTGTGGCGGGGCAGATCTGGTGGGGCCAGGACAGAGGAGAGGGCCTGGGGGCTCGGTCCCCATTCCAACTCTCAGTGGCTTTCCGCCCCGTCACTTCCTCCATTTCCGCCTTTCTACCTTCTCCTGCCTCTGAGCATCTGTACATGCTGCTCCCTTTACCTGACATGCCATTCTGCCTTTCCTGTGGCTAGAATGTGCCTATTCTTCCTTCGACTCACAGGTCACTTCCTCCTGGCAGTGCCCCCTGACATCCCAGGATGCTCTCAGAGCGCCATGGGGCCCCTTGCCACCGCCTCTGTTATTTCCTTGTGGTGTGAGTGTCTGAATCATGTCCGTCTCCCCCACCAGAATGGCAGTTTGGGAGGAAAGGAGCTGTCTTATTTGCTCCTTCATCTAGCACAGTGCCCAGCACATAGTAGGTGCTCTGCAAATATTGGCTGAGTAAATGGACAAGTCGATTCAATCTCTCCCACTCGCTGAACACCTAAATCAAGGGTCAGCAAACTTTTTCTGCAGGGGGCCAGGTAATAAATCTCTTGGCTTTGTGGGCCGTGTGGATTCTGTTGTGACCACTCAGTTCTGCTGTGTAGGACCAAAGCAGCCACAAACAATATGTACATGAACAGGTGTGGCTTTGTTCCAATAAAACTATTTACAAACACAGGCGGAGGGCTGGGTTTGGCCCGAGGACCGTAGTTTGCTGACCCCTAGAGCATGCCATTTGTACCGCTGTTCTCACTCGGTACAAGGACTCTTTCCAGGAGCGTGCTGGAGGCTGGCCCGTAGCGGCCTGCAAGAGCCAACTGTTAAATTTTCAGGAGTTTTGCAAGCTGGCTGTTACACGGCCATTTTTAAAAGTGAAATCATATAAGCCTACAATTAAACTATACCCAAAATAAAGGCTGTACATACTCATCACGTCCTAATTATTTTGCCAGGTTTTTACTATCATCTGTGTTTTTGAGGTTATTTACATCCATTGTCTTCGTATGCCAGAAATATCATACACATTAGAGGTGCTGCTCTCCATCCTCCCAACTCCATGTTCAATGACATCGTGTCGGTCCCTTGAAACGGGCCCCGGTGGGCATACTGACACCAGGGAACTCGGCACATGCCACGAATGCCCAGAGAGCCAGCTGTTCAGCGTTTGTCAGCACACAGCTGCTTATTTCCACGTGTCTGTCTGTTTTCCCCACTAGATGGTGAGCTGCTAGGGCAGAGGTTCACAAACATGGGAATCACCAGTGGAAGGAAGCTTTCAAAGTCCTGATGCTGGAGCACCACACCAGAACAAGAGCACCAGGTTCTCGGGGGGTGGGGGGTGAGGGACGACAGGCCTCGGTAATTTTAAAGCTCTCAGGAGATTCCACTGGGCAGCCAGGGTTGAAAACCAGCCAGCTCGTCCAGGCCGAGCATCTCAAACTTTAATATGCACACAAAATCACCCGGGGATCTTGTTCAACTGCAGGTTCTGATTGGGAGGTCTGGGTTGGGGCCTGAGGCTGCATTTCTGCCGAGCTCCCAGGTGACATGGATGCTGCTGGGCCAAAAATCCCTCTTTGAGTAGCAAAGCGTCGGAGGAAAGATGCAAAGCACAGCTCTGGAACTCGCCGCTGACTCCTACTTGAGTCTGCAAGTTCCTTTCACCTGGGTGATCGTGAGCTCCCCACACCCCTACCCTGGAATAAATAAGGGGGAAAAATAAGAAGAACCCATTTCATAGACCAGGAGACTGAGGCTGGAGATGAAGTGACCTGCCCAAGGCCACCCAGCTAGGGAGGGGGTGGGCCCTGAACCCAGCTTTCCGAGACCCTGACTCCAGGGCCAGTTGCTGATCAGGACGGCCCTGGGAGTGGGGATTCCTCGGATGTGGGATAGCAGCAGACCCTCTACTTGGCCTTGGCAGCATTCAACATGCCCATAATTAGGTAATACACCCCGGGGTGACTCCACAGCCGTAATCGTCGTTGAGAATCCCGGCACTAACGCTGCAGCAAGGTTCCCTCTGCACCGGGCCGAGTTCTAAGCCTTGACGCGCCTTACGCATTTGATCCTCACACCCACCCTCTGAGGCCCGCCTTATAGATGGAGACATCAAAGCACCAAAGAAGGAGCATGACCTGCCCCAGGTCGCACAGTTAGTAAGTGCCACAGCCGGGATCTGCACCCAGACAGCCTTTCGAGGAACCTACTGAACGTGCATCTCCTAACCCACTGCTTGTGAGAGCCTCCGGGACAGGGGCGGAATCTGGGGCTGCTCGCTGCCGCCTCCCTGGAGCCTGGTATTCATCCTGGTACACAGTAGGTGGCATACAAATGTCTGTTTCAGAATGCAGGTGTCAGGCACTGAGATGGGAAGCAGCGGTGTGCATAGGGGCGGGATGCAGGGGAAGAGGCGCTTGTGCCAGCAGCAGCAGGGGAGATGCAGGGCTGGCCCCTGGGGTGGGTGTGGGGGCAGCCAGCTGCTGGGAGTGAGCCCCCCAGGGAGCCACATCACTGCCGGGTCCCCAGCTGGCTGGCCCCATCTGGATTTCCAAGAAAAGTACTGACGGGAGCCAGAGTTGGCAGCAGGAGGAAGCTGGGTGGCCCCAGCCCTGGGAACTGCACTGACCACAACCCAGTGGGAGACCGGGGCTGAGGGAGGGTCCCTGGACCTCAGGAGGCAGCACCGCGAAGTCATCATGACCCAGAATCCAGCAGAGACCCAGCAAAGGGCAGAGCCAGCATCTGAACCCAGGTCCACGGGGCTCTTAAGGCCTGTGT
The DNA here is from genome assembly GCA_029593785.1 of Cabassous unicinctus. Taxonomy (NCBI): domain Eukaryota; kingdom Metazoa; phylum Chordata; class Mammalia; order Cingulata; family Chlamyphoridae; genus Cabassous; species Cabassous unicinctus. The sequence continues at coordinate 21,388 of JAQZBX010016247.1, read as the reverse complement.
CTTTCCTACTCAGCCACAGGCACCTGATGCACGAGTAACCTGAGCTCACCCTCTAATCCCCACCCCTAGCACAGGTCCTGGCACACAGCAGGTGCACAAATATTTCTTGAACACGAGTAAAGAATGTCCACCACCTAAGCCCCAGCCGCCAGCACAAAGCCTGGTACACAGTAGGTGCTCAGCAAACGCCTATCTATTGGATGAATGGGTGACTTCACAGATAGCCACACATCCCACGACGGTGGTGGTGGGACTGGTTGTTCCGGTAGCTTCCGCCTTGCCCCCTCCCCCCAAAGCGCTAGGAGACATTCAGCAGACAGCGTCGAGATGGATGCGAGCCTGGCGGCCTTATCTCCCCACCGGCTAGCCCTGCGTGGCCTTCCATAATGCAGTCCATTAAAAGGCTTGTAAATTTTCATACTCGAAAGCCTAACATGGCGGCAGCACAGACTAATTGTTGTTAAATGTGTGGGAATGCCACCGCCACGCGGCCGGAGAGATCACTCTTCTGGGCCCAGACGCCGGCCCATTTCTCTGCAGGCGGAAAGCTTACAACGTTCGCACAAGGCCAAAAAGCAATTCGTGTCAAAAAGATCAATAATATAAAAATAAAGCATGAGAATTCTAGTTAAAGGGAATGTCATATAAATATGTGGTTCACGTCCATGATTCCAAGATTAAAAATATCAATCAATATCATTCTTTAGATGATGTTATTTCTAATGAGAAATACCCAGAACAACTGCAAATAACTGCTTAACTGGGGGGAAAAAGCATTAATAATTTACTTTATAAGGCATATGATACTGAAGGAGCGAGAATTGCTGCTGGTTCTTAATTTGGTTGTAATACAGAGTGACAGGTTCAATGAAGCTTTTGTGGGTTCTTAATATGAAATTCAGAAGGATGTTTGGCTCCTTGTAAGTTTTACCCCAAGCGGGGCAGGGCAGGCCAGAGGGCCGAGACTCAGTTACCTGTAGCCAAGGTGATTTCCTCCAGGTTATTTTATTTTGTGATCAAACAGCAGGGTGTCCGGTGTGGGTGTGTGTGGGCATGTGCGTGTGCTGGGGAAGAGCTGTGTGAGCTAAGGCAAGCGGCTTTCCCTCTCTGAGCTCCAGTTTCCCACCCGTAAAAGGGGATGACACCAGCAGCACCTGCCCCCTTGAGCTGCTGAGAGGCAGTGAGGAAGCGACGAGTGAGAGGCGTTGCTAAGCGTTCGGTAAACGGTGCTGGCTGGTATTCCGGTCCCAGCTCCCACTCAGCACCACCTGCCGTGTACCGAGCCTAGGGCGCCTCACCTGAGAAACGGGGAGACAGCAGAAGCCCCCTTGTGGGGTTCTTGGGTGCAATAAGCGTGATGAGGTGAGGCGAGGCTCCAGAACACCGACTGACATTCGTGGAGTGCTCACTACCTGCTGGGCTTTGTTCTAGGGGGGCCTCACAACCACCCCATGAGGCAGGTACCATTATCATCATCTCCATTTACAGCCCAGGAAACTGAGGCCCAGAGAGGTGAAGTGATTTGCTGATGGTCACACAATGGGGAAACAGAGGAGATGGGGTGCAAGACTGGCCCCAGAGCCCACGCCTGCCCGGGTTGCTCATTTTCCCAAGGGGTCCCACTGCACGGCAAGGCCATGCCCCCCCAGCCTTGCCAACTGGCCAGGACTGAAGGTGCCTGTCATGGCTCTGAGTGGATGGGGGACCCACTTGCAAAGGGGCTTAGGTAGAGGGCAGGTGGGGTGCAGAGTTCTCTCAGTCGTCTGTGAAAGGCCAGGGGCTCCTACAACACCTGGTCAGCAGCCAGAGAGATCCTGTTAAATCTAAGTCTGAGCATGTCACTCCTCTGTTCTAAAGCCTGCCATGGCTCCCGCTTTCCTCTGTAAACAGCAAAGTCCTCACAGTGCCCTGAGGCCCTGAGCCATCCAGTTCCCCATGACCTTCAAGAATACACGAACTCATCAAGAGCAAGCGTTTAGGGCATAGCAGCTGTGCAATAAAAGGCACTTCAGGAGATGTCCCTCATGAAGGCACATGCCACCTTTAGTGCCAAACGAGTCTCCTTCTGAATGGATAACACTGGGTGACGGGGCTGAGGAAGGGGTGGTGTGGATGCGCTGGCCTCTGCTCTCTCACTGCCCGCTGCTGGCCTGGCCTGGGCCTAATCCACCGCCAGGAGCCTGGCAGGGGAAATGTGGGCAAAAGAAGGGAAATCCCAGCTCTCTGCCTACGTGAAACCGGGGTCTCAGGGAGACCGTGTTTGGCAATTGGCTGGGTGAGGCCTGCAAAGAAGAGTAGGGAATGCCTCAGACTACAGCAGGCCATGTGGTCTTACAGCTCTAACAGGGAGGGCACCCCCAAGCCCCACATGGATCAGGCCGGCAGTGTCACCCCCCATTTTACAGATGGCACAGGACAGGATAAGTGACTCAACCAGGGTTATACGTAACGATTTGTTCACTGATTGGTTGAGTCATTCACTTCACTGAGCCTTGGAGATGTCAAATTGGCAGGCAACAGGCACGCTTCTCCCCAAGCCACCAGCAGCCACGCTTCTCCAGCTGAACCAACACCCACGCTTCTCCCCGAGCCACCAGCAGCCACGCTTCTCCCCCTGAGCCACCAGCAGCCACGCTTCTCCACCTGAGCCTCCAGCAGCCACGCTTCTCCACCTGAGCCGCCAGCAGATAGGTGGCAAGGCCTATCTCCTGCTTTCAGGTAAATCCCTATTTCAATTCTACTTCTCTACTCCTCAGCAAACAGAACTTTCACTGGGTCTGCCCTTGACTCCTTTCAGCCATGGGGTCGGTCTCAGGGATGCACTACAACCTTTAGAAGAACTACAAAGAGGAGACAAAAAGCCTCGGAACTGTTGACACTCCTCATGGCAGCACTCGGGGACCTGGCAGGCAGGGACGGGCCTGAAGCGGAGGGCTGTGTGTGTTCTGTGTGCCGAGGCTTCTGCCACGGGGCGGCCATGGCTCCCCAGAGTGCCCGTCACCCTCGCTCTGGAAGCAGAAGGGGCCTAAGAACCTGGTGTTGGAGCAAGTGTTCTGAGAAGGCTCAAGTCCACCAAAAGGCTGAGGGAAAGGGTCAAGGCAGTGGAGAAGAAAAGCGAGAAGGTGGAGGAAAAAAGAAGGGAGGAGAGGAAGAAGAGCACTGAGGAGAAATGAAGAGGAAGGGAGAAGAGCGATGATGCATCAGGAGTGGGGGGCTATCGACGGTGTAGCCAACTGCCCCAGATGCAGGGGCTCAAATCAACAACCTCCTCCTCTCCCGGTCCCCTGGGTGACTCGGCTTGGCTGGGTGCTTCTCACTGGGCATCTCCAATGCAGCTGCAGGCAGGTGGAGGCTTGGCAGGTTTGGGCATCCCAGTGGCTTCGGGGCTCAGGCCTGGCACCCCGGTGCTCCTGGGCCCCTCTCTCCCTCCGCGGGGCGTCTCCTCCCCCAGGGCTTCTCACAGCAGGTGGCCTCAGGGTAGATTCAGGGTTTTAGGAGGCAGGAGATGGACCGCCAGGCTTGCTAAGGGCTGTGCCTGTCCTTCCACCACATTACACTGGCCAGATTCTAAGGACAGGAAAACAGGCTCCATCTCTTGGAGGGGAGTGCAAGGTCACAGTGCAATGTGCGTGGGGATGGGAGATATTGCTGCGGCTGTCTTGGGGACAGCAAACAAGCAGAACCAACACAAACCCAGGGGGCGCTTGACCTGAGTCCTGTACATCATTCCAATCACAGGGAATGAGATCTTGGGGGATAGTCCTCGAGGGCAGGGACAGTGTCTCACCCCATCTTTGGATCCTCCACAGGCCCCAAAACAGAGCCTGGCACATAGTAGGTAATTCATAAATACTTGTTGAGTGGCCCTGCATAGCATCAAATGTCTCCTCTGGCTGGAACATGCTTGTCCCTCCCTCATATGAAGAGGGACCAAACTGACCACCAGGTTGTGACCTCCACTGGGCCCAGTCTCTAGAACACCACCTGGTGTGCAGCAGGTATGAGAAATGTTTGTTGAATGAATACATGATTGCATGGATTCAACAGATGATCTATGTCTCTTGGTAAGTGGCCTCTTGGCCTTTCTCTAAGTTCTTAGCAGGAGGTCTGGGCTCCATCAGGCCCTGGGGGGCCAAGGGAGAAACCCCCTAGCCCCAGGTGACCATACACGCCTACCACATTGGATCAAAGGTTCACCGGCCATGCAACACAATCTCGTTTGACCTCATGTGAGCCTATGAATTATTATAGATGAGGACTCGGTGGCTCAGAGACACGAAGGGACTTGCCAAGATCAATAAGCTCGTCAGGGTTGGGGCAGGACTTTTACGTTCTTCTGCCTCCTCTGGGGGTCAGGGCCATGGCCACCCCCTTGGTCCCCAAGCTGCTGTGTTTCGGTCAGGCCAAGGTGGATATCTCCATTCTAAGCCAGTCGAAAGGCCACGATTTAGGCCCTAGCCGGTGCATTCGATGAAGGAGGGAGAGGGAAAAAAATTCTAGCAGCGGCCCCACGGGCTTCCTGGCTAGGCCAGTGAACACAACCCTCAGAAAAGTTTCACCTCTGATTTAACACAACAAAACTTTTAATTTAGATGTTTTCATCTCTCTCTCCAAGTAAAAATAAGTTTAAAATAATGACTGTAATAAATGAAGGTAATTAATTGTAGTTTGTTCCTTTACTGTCTAGTCAGCTTAATTTTACCTTTTCAACTAATAATGAGAAAATAATTTTTGTGCTCGGAGGGTTAATGATATGTAACTGCAAGAACTGCTAATTGCATGTTGCAATCCATCCATCAACAACCCCATCTGTGCGACTTGATTATGTTTGCTAAATTATTGCTTTGAATTATCTTTCATAAAGCAACTTTTGTAATTAGCGGGGCTTTCGTCTTGCTCTTTTCTCTGTACGCAAGGATATTCAAACTTTGGCCATTTCAAGCTGTCTCCATTAAGCCACCTTCTCTGGCTGTCTTTGTTTCCCCGAGCAGGGGAAATCAAAACTGTCCTTTATGCAATCAAGGCAGAGAGGAAAAGCTTCCTTGATTCACAGCAGGGCAAATTCACTTCCTCTCCGCCCCCCTCCCACCCATGAGAGAGAGATTGAGAGAGAGAGAGAGACCCACACATATATAACATGAAAAGCTAGAAAGGATGCCCAGAATCTGTATATCAGGGCTGGTGGAGGGAAATTAAAGAATAAACCTGAATATGTTGTATTTCAACAAGAGGCCGCATTGGGGAAGAAGGAATGACGGATGCGGTATTCAGGCCTGGCGTTTTATGGGCTAGTTTAAGTCAGTCAGGGTGGTGTTTGCCACAGGGAGTATTTCTGTGAGGTGATTAACGTCCATTTGGGAATCCTTGGCTCCAGCCCAGCGTCTGGTGGATGGCGAGAGGGAAGGGGTGTAAAGGATGGGCCCTCGTTAAAAAAATTAAAATGAAAATCAGATTTGGATGATAAATGACCTGTGTGGGTGCAGTTTGTCCTGGATGAAGAAGATGCTTTTTATTAACACCTTTTGTTGGCAGCGTTTGTCCCCCGAGGCGTGGGGAAGGACATGGCGGCCACAACGGCTTCGTCAATAGATCATGAGAAAAGCAGGGGTTTGGGGAATGAAACTCCAGACAAATGTAGTCTTTTGGTACATTAAAGGGAAGATGGAAAATCCTCTTAAGAAAATTAACGAAGTTCCTTGAAGATCCCAAGCTATTAAAACTGTGTCTATTCCACATGCCACATGGGTTTTGGATACGAGAATTTAGCTTTCTCTTCCCTTGCAGGCCCACAGAGACTTTCTCCACCCCACGACGTTTATTGAGCACCAACTGTTTGATAACCACCGTGTCGACCGCCTCCATGCTGGTTAGTTCTTGGATTCTTACTGTCAGCCTGATTTATTTTTATTGTGGCAAAATATATATAATATTTGCCCTTTTATCCATTTTTAAGTGTATAGTTCAGTGGCATTAATTACATTCACAATGTTGTACCAAGCATCATCACTACCTATTTCCAAAATTTTCCATCACCCCAAACAATCACTCATTTCCTCTCCCCGCACCCTGTGGTAAGCTGTATTCTACTTTCTGTCTCTATGAATTGGCCTTTTCTAGCTACTTTATGTAAGCGGACTTTTTACATTTGGCTATTTCCCTCAGCGTAATGTTTTCAAGGTTCACCCATGTTGCAGCATGTATCAGAGCTGCATTTCTTTTTATGGTGGAATAATATTCCATTGTGTGGATCCACTACACTTCATTTACCCATTTATCTGTCAATATGGCCACTTGGGTTGTTCCCACTTTTTGGCTATTGTGAATAATGCTGCTGTGAACATTGGTGTATGTAGCAGTTTGAGATTATTTATGAATCCCAAAAAGAGAAAGATTATGTTTGTAAACTAATCTATTCTGGGTGGGATACCCTTTGATTATACTGGATTCAGTTGAGAGGCCCTTGATTAAATTACCTGGTAAGATTAGGGCTTTGATTTGACCACGTCAGTAAAGCGTGACTCAGGTTGAGTCCCCGCCCCCTTGGTGGGCCTATATAAACAGACCCTTACTCAATAAGACACGGAAGAGGAGAGAACTTGGTCATTTTGATCCTGCCATGTGACAGAAAGGAGAAGGTGCAAATAGCTAAAGCCCCTGGAAGAGAGATGAGCCATTTGCCTGAAGATTTGCAGCTGAAGAGAACAAGAGTATCTGAGCAGCTGAGAAGGCCCAAGAGACCAGGCAGAGATCAGCCAGCATCTTGCTCCAACATGTGGCGACTGACTCTGGTGAGAAAGCACCTCTTATGGTACCTTGGGTTGGACTTTCCACGGCCTTGGGACTGTAGGGTTTTACCCTAAATAAATACTCTTTATAAAAGCCAACAGATTTCCGGTACTTTGCATCAGCAACCCTTTGATAGACTAATACAGTGTACAAGCATCTTTTTGAGTTCCTGTTTTCAGTTCTAGGAATGGAATGGCTGGATCACATGGTAATTCTATGCTTAACTTTTTGAGGAACTTTCCTCATTTTACACAGGAGGAAAGCAGAAGCTCAGAGCGGTAAAGTAACTTTCCCCTGGCCACACAGCAGCAAGGATAGGATGCATCTGGTGTGCATGTGCTTTCTACCACACCACCCTCGAGTCTTCTGATCACTGCCCAAGCCTAACATTTGACTCTTTATCCTATTGGAAAGATGACCTAAGTCATCCATACTTCCTAAAGGGGCAGAAAGCCCCTTTCCTTTGGATAAAAAGCCTTGAGCAGCCAGTTGGGAAGGAGGCAGATTCCAGCCCAGGCATAGCAGAGGCCAAATAAACCTGTATTGGAGGTCACTGATGATAGGAACAAGGAAACACCCACGGCTTCTAACAGGCAAGGCAGTGTTCTAAGCACTCCATGTATATTAACGTTGTTCTTCCTCAATCACAGCTTGAATCAGGCTTAATTATTATCTCATTTTATAGATTAGGAAACAGAGGCACAGAGAGGATAAGTAACTTGCCTAAGGTCACACAGATCATAAATGGATGACCTGGGATTCATATCCCCAGGCTGGCTCCAGAGTCTGCATTAGGCCCTTTCAAAACAAGACCAAAAAAATCATGAGTATCTTTAGTCCCACTTACCAGATAGGGAAACTGAGGTTGCAGGAGGCTAAATGAGGTCTGCCTATACCAACCCAGGCAAGGGAGAAGCCAAGATAGTGAAGCTCAAAGCCTGGCTTTCAGTTGGCCCGAGAAATCAGTGGCCCGAGAGGGGCTGTGGACAGTGGTGGGCCCCCAAGGGACCAGGGGTTAGCAGATGGGAGCCTCTTATTTTTTTTTAAAAAAAAAAACACAAAGTCATGAAAACACATCCCAACGTGACTGGTCTACATTCTGTTTCTTCCCCCCAGCCCAGGTACCTCGCAACCAAAGAAATCAATACTGGATGGCCCTATAAATAAATAAGCACATCAGTCAACTCAGTAATAAAATGAAGGGAAGAAAAATATGGAAATCAGCGATATTTGTGCAAATCCTGTTACTGTTTACTTTAATACTGCTTTATGTGCTTATGTGGTTCCAAAGAGACAGATTTAAAGTAATATGGAGCTTGGTGGATGACAGACTTAAAATGCATCCCACTGGTGAGCTCTGAGAAGGGCTGATCCTCCCAGGATCCTACCTGAGCCCAGGAGAAGACAAAGTAGAAGCCCCTGAAGATGGATTACTTTAGAAAAGGCCTCTCCTTCCACTCCCCCAACCCGATACAATTCAAGTCTTTCCCTAGCTTACCTCCTGTGCCAGGTGGACATGTGGATATTTTCAGAATCCCGGTCGCAAAGCCAAGCAAAAAGGAGAGATGCGGGAAGTGTGACCCCATCACAAGGTTCCAGAAAAGCAAGTAAAATGATTTACTGAGGACAGCTCAGCTGCTGCCAAGGGAACTAGGGCCCAATGGGCTGGCAGGAAAGAATATAACACTATTGATTTATACTCAGAGGTGGGCTGATAGGAAGAATTCCAGGGCGAGCTGGTAACTGTTTGTACTTATTTGCAAGGCTGCCTTAGAGAATCTCAGCAGAGCAGAATGGCAAGGGAGTGGAAAGATCATGTAGTGCAAACTTACGACTTTAGAAATGAGGAATCAAGGCTGGAAGGTGCTCAAGGTCACGGGTCTTATATGTAGCAGAGCCAGTGTAAGGCTGGAAAAAGTCTAGGGAGAGGGAGATTTCTTGGGATCAGACACTAGAATTTCAACAAACAGAACAGAGAACTCTTTCTTACCATGACACCAATTGGCTGATCTGGAGGGAATGGGGCAGTATGCAATGGGGGCAGGGAAGCTTCTCCCAAGCTTCCAGAGGTTTCCTTTGGCAACTCCAGGTGGGATGGGAGAGGGAGCTGGGAAGTACTTTTGTGAAGTGCCGTGGGTCTTGTGTCTTACCTCGGCTTGAAAGCTTTTTAATACAGGAGCCACCATCTCTCTGATTTCCTGAAAAAGAGACCAGCGAAGAGTTCACCACATGTGCCAGGTAGGAGACCCCATGGCCCTTGTTTTCAGCTTACCATTGTTTCCCCCTAGATCAGCATTTTCCAAGAGTGTCCCGAGGGACCTGCACTCCCTGGGATTTCATAAGGGTTACACACACACACACACACAAAAGGGTTCTGAGCTAAAATCAGGCTGGGAAACATCAAACCCAAGAAGTTTCTTTCCTGCAGGTATTTTTGGAACCTTTAATGTATTGCACATTGGGTATTTCCAGAAGAAGGAGAGAGGCAGTGGCATGGAATTCTCTTTTCTACAAACTCTTGTGGAATGGTCAACCACCATGGAACACTCTTGTGAAAAAAGCTATCCTGGTGGGAGTGGGTGGGGTGGAGAGGTCCCTATTCCTCTGCCTGATGCTAAATCAAGCAAGTTCCTTGTGAAAACCCTCAGGGCATTGCTCAGGGGCTGCCTCCTCCAGGCAGCCACCTCTGATATTCAACCCAGTTGCTATCTCTCCAGCAAAGATTGCATTTTGCATTATAGCCACGTCACTTCTATACTTGCCTCTCTTTCTTCCACAGAGTGTGCAGTTTCTGGGGATCTGGCCTGGGTCAACCCCCATGGTGCCCAGCTCAGAGGAAGGGTCATGTCAATGTCTGATGAACTCTTTTGAAGTGGGCTGTGTTCAGAAGAGGCGGTTTGGGCTGGCAGCCCCGAGTCCCCTATTTATAGACTCTAATTCCTGCCTTACTCAAGTCAGCTGAGGGTCTGCTCCCCAGGGGGTCCCCAGGTGGGCTTCCATTAGCTCTTCACCCCAGTGTGCAAGAGGGGATGCCTTTTAGAACCAAGTGGTCCCAAGATCCTCTAGTTTGCCCTGAGATCCAAGAGTGACTCCCCCAACCAGGGGGAGGGGAAGGGGGAAGACTGGAGAAGCAGGAAAGGAAGGGATGGGCAGAAGAATATGTTGCAAATCCCTTAGCTATGGAAACGTTGTGTTCCTTCTGCCTCTGGAAAAGAATCCTCCTCTCTTATTTCCATCCTGCAGGGCTTCTCGGACCCACGGACACATGGACATACGCTGGGGATTGTCAGCAGGGAGGTGTGTGTCCCTAGCAAATTTGCTCAGGGGCACACTGGTTGAGCAATGGAAAAGGGGAATCTAGGTAAGAGGTTATGAACTCAAATGGACGCAGAGGCCAGGTAGAAAATGGACAGGAAGGAGGTTTCGTGGCAGATCTTGGGGAAACACAAGCAGCGTCTGAAGGGGGCGGCAGCCACACAGCTCTAGCTGACGAGAGCAGCATAGGCCTGGGGCTCAGTGTTGTCAAATCCACCAATCTGTCAAAAGACACCGGAAATCTGGATTTTTAGGTGAAATCGTCTGAGATGTGAGCTGTTGGCCACTTATTGTAAATTCTGAAGGGCGTCCCAGACCAAAGAACACATGTCAGCAGGAAACCTCCGATCTAGGGTTCCTAGTGCGGTCCCCTGGCTTTATAGAAGGGGAGACCGAGGCCCAGGGAGGAAGGATTGCTTGCTTAAGGTCACAGTGCAAGTGGGTGGCACAGCGGGCGTCTGAACCCACGTCACCAGGGTTCCCAAACAGGCTCTTTTCACAACCCCATACTCAAGTGAATTTAGGGGATTTAAACCTGAGGGTCAGGAGGGTTTGGGGGGACATCGGGCCAAGGCTGACCACTCCTAGAAGTCCAGGGCTCTGTTTGCTTAACCTCTGGGGGGAGTTGGGAGAAGTCACGAGCTGGAGGTAAGCTGGGCACCAGCCAGATGATGTTCTTAAATAAAGCCTTGGCATGACTCTCTCCATCAGGAGAGGCTGGTTCCAAAAATGAGAATTTTCAGAGGCGCGACTATAATAGGAGTGGAAACTTATTCCTGCTAATTACATAATTGCATAATTATGCAGTATTAAAATTATGTAAGCTGAACTTGGAGGCTTAAAACCTGGCCTGGATTTCCCTCGTCACCTGGGGGCTCCCACGTGGCCTGGGGGAAGTTTGCCGTGCTGGGGATCCAGGAAGGGACGGAGGGTCTCCTGACCAGACAGGGAGGGGCTGCAAAGGTTTGGGGTCATTTCAGCTCTGCTTCCCAGAGGCTGGAGAGCCAGAGGCAAAGCTGCTGGTACCCACATTCTGGGGAAAAAAATCAGTTTAAAGATGAAGCTGAGTTCTGTTTGAAAAGGGAAGGGGACTTGTTCAGCCTAACCTATGTCTTCTTGGAGCCAAACCATGGCTCTTGGCCTTTCTGAAGAGTCACCCCTTTTCTCCAAGCACACCCTTCCTAAGCCCTCGAGGCTAAGATTCCTCCTAGACTTGCTGCGTGGACAGGTTCTAGCTAAAGCCTAGTCCCATCCCTTGCCTTGAGGAACCAGGGGTATTGATGGCTTACGAAAAAAGGGTTTTGAGAGGAAGATACCGTGGGTGACTCGAAGGCTCGGCCCTGTTGTACTCTTAAGCCCCGAGGCTGGCCAGGCCTGCCCCTTCTCCATCTTTCTGTGGCACCCTCCTTCATCAGGAGCTCCCACCTCTGGGTGACTCTGAAGGGCACAGCGTTCTGATGCTGACCTCCCAAATGTCAAGCCCCATCCTGTCCCCCTCCCAGGTTCAGGGCCCCCGAGCAGGGTGAAGACAGAAAGCTCAAATGTTAACCCTCTAGTGACCATGGGGAAACCCGGCTGGCTTTGGGGGAGGAATGGGCTCACAGAGCCCTGGTCTCAGTTTCCCATAATGGCTCTGACATGCAGCAGGCAGCATCCCTGCCAAAGCTGTACGGAGTCAGAGGGCTTTGTTTTTCCTGTTTGTGTTTATCCCCACCGTATGTATTTTTTTAATCTGAGAAGCAATAGGGGGCCTGATGGAAGAAGGAAAGGAATTCATACAGTCGCCCCTGTAAAGAACAGAAACATGTCCATTCTCGCCTCCTCCCCTGGGATCCCTTATGTGCTGGGAGCTGGTGGCTCTCTGGACCAGCCCCACGGCAGCTGGCAAAGACAAAGCTGGTGGCTGGAGTGGCAAGGGAGGAGGTGCAGGGAAAGAAAAGACAGGGATAAGGTGTGTGTCAGGGAGGACCGGAGAGGGGGCCAAGAGTCTACAGCCAGCATCTCATATGCCAAATGGAAAAGCAAAATAAAAGAGAACTCTGAACAAACTGGCTCTGTCATCGAGGCCAGGCACTGGACTTGGATATGAATGCTGGGGGCTGGATGTTTTCTAGGGCCTGGAAACAATTACTTTAGCAGAGAGACGTCCTGTCTCACTTGAGATGGAATCACCTAGCGCTGCTCTGCCGAGAAGCACCGAAGGTTGGGGGGCCGCAATTTTTCTTCGTGGCTAATTAGCTTCTTTTCTTGCTAGTCACTTAAGTCTACAGTTTTCAAAATATAGTTTGAACAGAAAAATCTGCATTCCTACTGTGTCAATTCTATAACAGCAAATATACTGTACCTCAGGTACATTTTTCTTAAATTCCCGGCGGAGTTCAATTAAATGTTTATGAGAATGTTCACTCTCCTCCTGCCGTGCAGACAGCTCAGAAGCGATGGAATTAAGCTCCTTCTGGAACAATAAAAAAAAAAATAGAGAAGAAAAAGATTTTTCTCCTTTTCTTTTTTAATCACCACACAAAACAGCATTCCAAACAAGTTTTCTTAACTTACAAAGCTGGGAAAAGATAGGATATTGACTCCTGACATAAATGAATAATTTACCAAACTGGGAACGCAAACGGAAAAATCCAGGACAGCTTTTTTTTGCTTGTTGGATGTCGGGCCAGATCGATAATCTCCCAGAAAGTTGGGTGGAGTTTTTTTTTGTTTTTTTTTTCCATCTCTTCCCCACCCCTTTGCCCCACCTCTTAAATTTCCAAAGGAGTGATGGCATAAGCTTGTCAGTAACTGTAGAAAACATCTCCAAACCATGTCAAAATTGTAAAGTGCGGCATATTGTATGGGCATATTATAGTGTAAGAAAGTGCTGTCGACAGCTTTCATATATCAGAGGTGGGAACCAGTCCAACTATGAGTTACTTACACTTAAGGGTTCATAAATATGCCTTTTAAGATATAGATGGCTTTTTAATTTCAGTAGATTTTGGAAAAATGAAGGTGCCAATAAGAAGCAAGCTGACCTTTTGTGTATGCTGCAGTAAATCATTTAAGGTTCACTTCGAGTATAAGAAATATTTCATTGAAGACTCCTAGATTCGGAGGAAACGGATTGGAAGGCACCTTGCCTGCCTGTGTGCAAGAAGGCGTCAGACCAGGTTTTTACAGGAAGTACCGGCGAGGGAAAAAAAGAGAGTGAGGATGGAAGGGGGGTTGTTCCAGCTCACACACATCACAGACAACGTCTGCTGGTCTTACATGTATATTTGATCACCCCTCTCGCAGCTTTCTTCAGTTTAATGGTGGCAGTTTCACAAGGGGAGTACAATTCACCATTAGTTGTCATGGATTTCATTTGCATAATTCAAGATATGCTCTGTTTATGTGGTCTGCTGCTTTCTTGCACCATCCCGAGATGGGGTTTTTTTCTGGACCATAACTCGAGGAGCATTTCTGTATCTATCACCCGATTATATTTGCAGCAATCAAGCCCCATAATTTCCTAAATCCGGCGATGCAATAAATTTCTGCAATCAGATTTATTAAAAACACACACGCAGATGCGGGAGTGTATTTCTAGGGTGAACTCTTTAATCTAACATATGTATGACGAGGCCCGGCACCATGTTGAAAGACCCCATTTGTCATCGCTAATACACATTCATCTCGCACACACAATGAAACACTTTTACCATTAGATAATGAAATAAAAGTACTATTAACCCGCAGCAAATCCTTTTCCCTCTAAGAGATGAAATGCATGGTGATTGTCTTATATCATGTCTGAGTCGGTAAATCTGCTCAACAGCATTCTGCCACAGCACCGCGAGCCTCTTACCAGTTGGGGGCTGAAGAGCCCACCCCAAGCTTGTCTACAGTTGGGACAAGTGTCTCTGGTCTTTGGAGCCTTTTGGAGAAATCTGGGAAGCTTTTTATTTCTGGAATCACGTCTCAACTTCTTTGGAGAAGCCAAGGGGAAATTTTAGGGTATATACATGTTACCAGAATAAAAATTAAAAATAAAAACCTAGGACCATGTAAACAAACAGTGACCCTTACTGTAAACTATGGACTAGAGTTAATAGTATACTTATAATACTATTGTTTTTCAATTGTGACAAAAGTACCATGCGAATGCAAAGTGTTAATAATATGGAAAATTGCGTGTGAGGGGATATATGGGAACTCTGTACTTTCTGAGATTTTTTCTGTAAACCTACAAGCGCTCTAATGAAACAAATATAAGAGGGGCAAGGGAATGGGCCTTGCGGTGCTCTCCAAGGTGCTGAAATCAACTCTGCCGCAGCACAAGGTATGGTGACTTGGGGACACGGGGACTTCCAGTCCAAATGTCCCTCGGAATTTTGAGCCAGATGAGGGTCACAGTGTTATGGGAGAGGAGAAGGAGAGAAAAATTTTTTTGACAGGTTGCCAAGTGGACAGGAGAAATAAGGGAGACTTCTGCTTTATCGTCCCTTAAAAACAATCATTGTGTCCAATACAGAAACCACAATCGAACAGGACCAAACACTGAGACATGAGGGGGAAAGACCTGCATTTGCAGCAACACTGCTGATCAAGGGTAGATGAGAAACAACTGGTTGTTGCAGGCAGGTGGACAGAGCCTCACCTGGCAGGAGGGAAGGTGTCGAGTGCCGAGTGCTCTCCATTTTTCTTAGCTTTTCTCGTCTATCTTGATGACAATGATGTGATTTTGGCATTGCTAGAGGACAAACAGAACTGGGTCTGGAGCTTTTGGCTTATCATGTATCTGACACTATGGGTTTTTGTTTTTTTTTTTTTAAAGTCTCTGGGACATTGTACTTCCCCACACTCTGACAACTAATATGCCTGGTGGGGACTGGACTTTGCCTTCTCCTTTAAAACATCAAACCCAGGCTCTGAAAGGAAGGGTCAGAACAGGCTCCTTCCAGCTGCCTGATGTGCTGTGTCAGTCACCAAACAATTGAGCCTTGCCACCGGCCTGGCGCCCTCCACCTGAACCTCCCAGCTCAGGGGCTGCCTGGCCTCACTGCAAGGTTCTTGGTGTCTGCGGCATCTTCCCTGATTGGCCCTCCAGGGGCAGGTGACATCAGTGATACCCACTTTCTTCCCATCTCAACATGACCTAAATCTATGCTCACTCTTCAAGCTTCAATTCTTGCCACAGGTACCATAGGTAAACCACCCTTATACTACTCCTAATAATAACAATTATAGAATTGTAATAATAATAAGTAAACCACAATTATAACTACCTCTTATCAAGCGCTTACCATGTACCAGGCACTATGTTAAGGTCTTTACATGCATCATCTCAGGTAACAAACACGTTAGTATGTACATAAGGTGATTCAAGCAGGGGCTAAGAAAGAAATTACAGTCAATTGTAATAATCCAGGTGTGGATTATGTCCTTGGTGGATTATAAAGGCCAAATTTGCATGCCCTGCTCTATAACAGGCTCTGACTCACTTCCCATTAGTGGGGGGGTGTTTAGGGAGCCTAATTTTAAGTGATGTAATTGTGTAGAGTATCCTGTTGGCTGATAGTACCCTTTTATTTAGATAAATTGGGAGCTCAGAAAAACCCTCTAGATCAGTGATTCTCAGATTTCTGGATTTCACAGGTCAGTAAAAATCTCAAAAAAAGGGGGGAGGAACTGATAGAATATTGCCAAATTTTACTGTAACAAGCAAAGGCATTAAAAATCATTCCCTGCACCCTAAAAGAAAGGACATTGGGACAGCAACGAAGCAAGAGGGCCAACTCCAGACTTGACAATAGTCTTTAAAAATAGACACATTTAGCTTAATGAAAAAACTCACAGCACTGTAGTTCTTTTGAAGGAACAAAAAATAAACCTCTGTCACAAACATAGACTAGCCTGCTCTGAAGTCAAGTCTTAGGAGCGAACGCCCAGACCACCACGAATGCACAGCCGGCAGGGCTCTCCTCTGATAGAATAACAGAACTCAGAGCCTCTCACGCCCCAGCCTCCGGCCCCCCCGGTCCCCCAGCCCTAGGGGAGCCATGATTAACACAGCCCCAGACTTGGGGCCGGGCCCAGGCTGGGAGGAGACTCATCTGATTAACCGGCCATCAGCAGCAGACAGACAGCCCGGAGCCTGGCACAGACCATTCAAATAATGATCATCATAAACAGCCCATTTGCAACTAAAAAGAAATAATTTTAATGAGCTTGAAGCAGATGATAGATGCAGCTGAGGCTTGGGCCAATGTGCAGAGAGAAAGGAAGTTGGGATCCAGCCGCTCCCGGGACCAGGGCACCAAAGGAAGAAGGTGGGCTGGCAGGAAGGGGCACTCCTGACGGGGTCTGCAACCAATCCCCCCCACCCACCCCCTGCCCCTCTCACTCGCTGGAAGTTTCCCAGGCCCAAGAGGGTCTGCCATCGGCATGCCAGGCCACCCTGGGAGTTAGACCTCCAGGGCGCTCAGCCTCACGGCCTTGAAACACTTGGGCCAGAAAGAACCACCTGGCCAGTCCACTGCTGCCCAAACTTCAACCACACATGTCCCTCTGCGTGAATGTTGCCATACTGATATTCCACCTGCATTAGGATTTAGAGTTTATCTTAGAGTTGATTCCCTTTTTCTCTCTGATAAAGATATACACAACTTCAAGCTCAGTTTTAAGCTTGATGATTTTTCCACCCATGTAACCACCACCCAGATCAAGATACCAAAGGTTCCCAGTGCTTCAGATGGCTCCCTCATGCCTCCTCCCAGTATCCCTAAGTAATCATAGATTAATTTTTCTTGTTCCTGACCTTTACATGATGACTCCCTGTCCTATCAGTAGGTGTGGGGGGGTGTCCCACACACCTACAGTCACCTTCTGTCCCATCAGTGGGGGGGTTTTCCCACACCTACTGCTTACAGTCACCTCCTGTCCCATTAGTGGTGGGGGGGTTTCCCACACCTACCGCCCACAGTCACCTCCTGTCCCATCAGTGGGGAGGAGGGGTTCCCACACCTACTGCCCGCAGTCACCTCCTGTCCCATCAGTGGGGTTTTTTCCCCCCACACCTACCACCCACAGTTACCTCCTGTCCCATCATTGGGGGGGGGGTTCCCATACCTACTGCTCACAGTCACCTCCTGTCCCATCAGTGGGGATTGTGCACCAAAGTAATCTGATTCTCCCACTTTAAAGATGAGGAAACAGAGATATGGACAGCTGAGGTTACCTGCCAAAGTCACACAGCTTGTTAAGAAACTGGATTTCCTACTAGGGGAGGGTGGGTCTTGGCTGGAGAGAGAAAACAGTTGGCTATCTGTAGGATAAGTTGAGCATTCTGGATTTAACAAGATTTCCCCAACTTGGAGGGATTGGGACTCTTATAAGAACACTTGGCTTTTAAAGGAATTTAACACCTGATCATGTCAACTATGTTCCAAGCTTTGATCTAGAATCTATGTTCATATGGGGGAAACCCAACAGCACACACCTGTGCCTGCATGAACCCCCAGCATGGGCCCACATGCTTCTCAGCTCCAAAAGACACCCCCCAAACTCAGGCATCGCCTCCTAATACTAACTCCAAGAAAACTTCTAAAAAGGATGCGGCAATTTTTGGGGGCGGGTGTTAAGCAAGTGAATTGCTCAGGAGTTCCCAGCTTTTGAAGGGATTTTTGTGAAGAAAGCAACACCTTCCTTAGCATGCCCCTCCCCGGCTCAAAACCCACCTATGGCTCTCTGCTGCCCTGGGACAGACTCCGCACTCCCAAACTCGGCATCAATGGGTCCCTGCCAGCCATCCCACCTTCCCCTCTCCTTGTTTCTTTCCCAGTCACAATGAATTCCTTGCAGGAATCCAAATGCACCGGTATCCCAGTTCCTGTCTCCACAAAGACCATTCCTTCAACCTGGATGATCTCATTCTATCTTTGCAGCTGGATTTACTCATGTTGTGTCTCAGATAAAATGCTTCCTCCTCCAGGAAGGCTTCCTGATTCCTCCTGCCCCCTAAAGTCCAGGCTTCTCTTTTGCGACCCTGTTACCCTTTTTAATATTCACCACCAGATTACTATTTTTTTTTTTTACCTATGTAATCAGATTTCATTTTTAAAGCCCTAGAACATTTTCTTTAAATGAACTCTTACACAGAAGTTTCTTATAGAAAGCAAGAGCTTGTAGTAACATTTATTGTGTGCCTATTACATGCCAGGCAGTTGCCAAGAATTTTATGTACATTGTTTTTTGTAAGGACTGGTGGATGAAGTGACAGTTTAAATTCCAGACCAGGTATGGAAAACCATTATGAACAGTGATTCTGACTTCTAATATAGTCAACAACCCCCCCCCCCGCCGCCGCCGCAAACATGGAGCTCTGCTTTCACCTTATTACAGGGAGAGGCAACCAGAGATGTTGGAGCTCATCTATCCACCTACCCACCTGCTTACCCAACCACTCATCCACGCATTGACCCATCCACATATCCATGCATTTGTGCATCTATCCATGCACTCAGCGTCTCTGAGGTGCTAGGCACCAGATAAGAGGGTGGCAATGATGAATCAGTGAGGCACAGCTTGGATCTTCAAAGAGCTCAGAAGTTAAAACAGACAAGCTAGGAGTATACATGATTCTATAAAAGAGGACAAAAGCCATTATGTTGCAACATTCACTTTCAGAGCAGGCTTAGAGGAGAATGAAACCCTAACACGTCTTCTGTATTGACTTTGGGTGGGTATGGAAGCTGATGGGGCTAGGCAGAGGTAGAGTTTTACTTACCTTTTCTATTACATCACTGTGTGGTCATCAGCTTGGGGCTGCTGGTACCCACTTAGGTATTAACCAGACTGTAAGTCCTTTATCCAGCATCCATCCAATCACTCAACCCACCATGAATTTATTCATTCATCCAATCATCTATCCATCCAACTGATCATCCATTTTCCAATTGATCATATACCCATCTATTTATCCAACTGATCATCCAATATGCATCTATCCAATCACTCAACCAGTCATCCATCCATCATCCATCCACCTGTCTTCCATGTATCAATGCAAACATCCATCCAACTAACCATCCATTCATCCATCCAACTAATGACTGAGCCTCAGTTCTGTGCCAAGCACAGTGCTGGTACATGGTAACCAACCAGACAGTCCCTGTCCTTGAGGAGTTCACAGTGCAGTGGAGGAGACAGACAGACAGGTCAATTCTAACACTGTATGCCTGCGTACAAAATGAGTAAAGTGCAATGGGAACACAGAGAACAAAGTGACTTACTGTAATTGAGGGAAAGTGTCAGTAAGGTGGGAACATCTGAGCTGGGCTGAGGAGTTTGTCAGATAAAGAAAGCAGAGGGGATGGGATTATTCCAACAGCCCCCTAATGGATCTCTCCTCCTGTCTTTGGCATTCTTCTCCTTAACGCATATCACTACCAAACACACTAAGGCAAGCCTCGTTTTATTGTGCCTTGCTTTATTGTGCATCACTTTACTTTGTTTTTTTACAAATTGAAGGTTTGTGGCAACCCTATGTTGAGCAAGTCTGTTGGCGCCATTTTCTCAATAGCATGTGCTTACTTTGTATCTGTGTCATATTTTTTCTCTTTTTAAAATTTTTTTTTGCATGTCACATTTTAATTAAGGTCTGTGCATTGTTTTTTAAAGACATAATGCTATTGCACACTTAATAGACTACAGAATAGTGTAACCATAACTTTTATATACTGGGAAATAAAAAAACCTGTGTGACCCATGGTTTGGAACTGAACTAACGATATCTCTGAGGCATGTCTGTTTATATTTTACTTATTTATTTTATTTACTAGAATGAAAGCTCCACAAGGGCAAGGTAGAGATTTTGGGTTTCTCCTCGCTCCAGTGATAGTACAGTTGCTGACACCTAGTAGGCATTCTAGAAGTGTTTGTTGCCTGAATGGCTGAACGCTATGTCAAGGCCAGAAGCCACGAAAGGGCCTGGCCTGTCTGGGGGTCGGTGAGTGGTGAGGTTCAGAGTACGGGCTCTACAGACCTGGGTTCACATCCTGGTGTTGACAGCTCACTAGCAGCATCACCCTGGACAAATGCTCAACCTCAGTTTCTGTGTCTGTAACAAGGGGATAAAAATTCACATCCATAAGGGTACTGTGAGGGATCCCTTGAGAACTAGACTGTAAGGAGGTGAACTGGTACAACATCGAGGCTTCTCACAGTGTTAACCGTCTTTGCTGGGATGTCATACCCTCAAGGGCGGGCCTTGTTCACAGCTGCACCCACGACTTAACACCTGAAGACAAACGCATGCCAAGTCCCTTGCGTCAGGAGCCAGGGGATCTGCCTTTGTGGGGACCCAATATCCCGTTCCTCCACCTGGTCCACGGTCCTGTTCAGGACTCTGCCGTCGGGGCCGAGGGGCCGTTTTCAGGGGATGCTCAGAGCGAAGCAACTGGCTCCAGGTGCAGTGGGGCATGATGGCTCTGGGCGGGGGCTGGGGAATGACCTGGGATGGGAGGGTACATGCTGGCCTGCCAGGAGCAAGGAGACAAGACAAGACAGATGGCCCCGCAGCCCGCGGAGATGGATAACTGAGCTGCGGCCGAGAGACAGCCTGAGTTACCAGAGCCATCCATCACCCCCTGCACTGTATGTAAATTTCAGATGCCAAAGACGTATTGGGCCAATTACCCAAGGCCAGGGCAAGGGGCGGTGCCTACGAGAAACAGTTCTCAGCCAGGCTGGGGAGTGGGAGCCTCTTGCTTCCTGCATGCCGTCAGCTGGTCTGGGGTGATAGCTCCCATGTGGATCACAGGGCCCGTCGGAGGGGTGCCTGGGTGTGTGCAGAGGCTGCCAACAATGTCTCAGCAACTTCCAGTGCAGAGATAATATGATGATGATAACTGACCCACAGAAGGCTTCCAGTGTACTAGGCCCATGCAAAGGGACACACCGAAGTTCATTTAATTCCCCCACCAGGGCCTGGAGTGCAGTGGCTTCTCTGGAACCATTTGTTGAGGGAGCAAATGGACGGTCCTGCGAGGCAGTGCCATTTTACACATGGTGCCTGCAGGGAGACCAAGCTGCTCACCCAAGGTCCCCTGGCTAGGAAGTAGCTTCATGAACTTGAACTGAGGCCTCTCTGGGTTCTTTCCCTGGTGCCATGCTTCTGAGGCAGATCTGGCCATCGTTCCCTGACTTGTCTGTCCTTGACTAATACTCAGGTGGCCTGAAGACCAGGAGCAAGGCTGGGTCTGGTCAGTTTGTCCATCCATCTGTCTGTCAATCCGTCCATCACCCACCCATT
>JAQZBX010016246.1:0-36682 GCA_029593785.1 Cabassous unicinctus | reverse complement strand
TGATGTCCTTGCTGATCTCTCCATCTCCCTGGCACCAAGCCAGCCTGCACTCCATTGTGTGTCCCTGGCCCTGCTCTGGAGGTAAGAATTGGGATACAATTACCTGAGAAAGAGATATAACATGTTTATATATTGGAAAAATCAGTTTTGTAATGATACTGATTCTCCAAAATGTATGTGCAATTCAGTTCATTGAAAATTTGAAGAGGTTCTAAGACCTTGGTTTCAAACTAACTCCTCCAACACAAGAATCCCAGGGATTCTTGTAGAAGTGGTTAATTCCAAGGATGTGTGGGTGAAATAAAAGTCAATCCTGAACCATTTTGTGTTGCTAGAATATAAGATGTGAAAAAATGAAGAAAAGTTAAAAAAAAAAAAAAGACAGGGTGTGGGGCCATATCCAATGGGCAAAAGAGACAATATGAAAGAGTTCTTTACAACCGATGTGAGAATAACATGACCAAGAAAAATATTGGATTATAACACAAAGAATAAAATAAATGTACTTGGATTTATACTATACAAATAAAGAACTAAATAAACAAATAAATGGGACAACTCTTACAAAGAATTTCAATAGAGAAATGAAGAAAAAATGAGTGAACATTATACAGCAACAATTTCCACAAATAAGATGCACCAATGGATGAAAAATAATTAGAAGTTGAATTAGAAACAAAATATTTCCATAGTGCCAAGGTATACCCTGCACAAAATACTTAGTAATTACATAGAGGAAAAAGTAACTTTTCAGTGGAGAATCCTGCAGACATCACTTCAACCAAATGATCAAGGTTAATATCACAAGAAATAAGTCATGTTGATATCATGTATCCCTTAATATCTTCAAAGAGAAGAGCACATCATCTTTCTGGTGTCCTTCCCAATAATACATTAGCACAATCTAATCATGAGAAAATGAAACCATCAGGAAAGAAAAAAACAGTAAGAGGGAAACTCTACACAATTACTGATGAGTACTCTTGCAAAAGTGTCTAGACCATGCAAGACTAGGAAAGACCAAACTCTCAAAATGGAGGAGACCCAGGAGATATAATTATATGCAGTGTGGTATCCTAAGTGGGATCTGGAAGCAAAGAAAGTACAGTTGGGAAAAAAAGAAACTGGTAAAATCTGAGCAAAGTTTGTAGTTCAATTAATAGTATCATAACAATGTCAGAGAGTAACATAAAGGAAAGCTTGTGAAAGGTATGTGGAGACTAATATGTGTTTGCATCTTTCCTGCTGGTCAAAATTAACTTAATTATGAAAGGAGCTTGCAAGCTAATCCTAAAATTCTTGAGTTAAACCACAAAACCAAAATTAGCCAACATAAATTTGGAGAATATTAAGAACATGTGGGGGGATAACCCTACCTCTTTGGAAGACAGCTAATTGGTTTCTCATTAAAAACAGTAATTTATAGAAGAGATACTAACAAGCTTTGTAAATAAGTTGTAAAAGTATCCTAAATAGTGCTAGAATACTTTGGATCAAGTTGAAGAAAAATTGTATCTGTACATCAATATACATAAATTCCAGCTATATGTAATTTTAAGTAAGATAAAAAGAAAAATCAAACATGAGAAACAAAATATTTATAAACATGTTGGAGGGAAAGATTTTTGAGAATTAATTTGTTACCTACAAGATTTTAAAAATATAAGTAAAATATAATCAATAAGTATATTTAGCAAAAGAATATACCCATAATTGTCAAATAATTACAAATAAATGAGAAAATACAAACAAATTTATTTTAAAATTACAACTCACAAAAGCCAGTAAGAAAAATAGGAAAGAGTTATCAATGTGTAATTCACAGAAATGGAAAACCAAATGGTCAATAAATATTCAGATGCTAAATCTTATTATTAGTATTTGGTTTCCTAAGTTATTATTACTGTGTTCACAAATACTTAATAATCTAATATCATGACATATTAGCAAATATGTACCAAAAGGAAATATTCATACTCTGCTGTGGAGTATTAGTTGGTATGTTTTGAGTATATGAATTGACACCACAAATTTGAAGAAAATTTGATTATTTCTATCCATTTTTAATTGAGCATATATAGCAATTCAACTTCAAGAAATAACTAAATTCTGGATATATATTCCCATAATTAGGCAAAAAGTGCTCAAATGTCCTCACAGTGTTTGTGATTTGCAATATTCTTCTTCTGGAATATCCTCATCAAATTTTGAAATCATGTTTACTGTGGATGCATAAAAATGTGTTTGAACTGTTTCCTTCTTTTACTATTGTCTGGAAAAACTGTCTTGGAATATTCTTAAATATGGTACCTTGTGTACCTTTCTTTATGGAATTTTCTATACAGTTTTTTTTCACATTTAGACAAATTAAACGTGCATATTACATATTGTTTCAAATCTTAAAATTAAAATGTGACTTTTGTCTCTCCAAGAAATGTTACCAACTTGGTGCATTTTTCCAGAAATTTAAAAATCCTTTGCCTACATGGAATACGTGTTAGCTTGTGTGAGTTTTTTTTATCCATAAGTATATTTCTTCCAGAAAAGTTACTTTTTTCATTCAAGTAACTACAAATAAGAAATCAGAGGAGGGCCTCGGAAGGGACAAATAATATCTACCTCCTCCCCTGACAGAAGAAGGGGGGAAGATGGTTCCTGCAGCCTTAGTGGACCACAGGCCACCCTTACTCTGCTGCAGCATACTAATCCTAGGAGCAGGGTCCCACCTGCCTTGTGACTGGGTTAGTCAGCAACCTAGACTACTGAACCAACCCCTCCTTCCATCGAACCATCTTGGGGGAGGGGAAAATATGAGAAGAACAGGGGGAAGCAATGAAGGTGAACATTTGTCACTGGTAGCCGTAGCAGCAGCAATGATGGATATTTAAGAATGGAAAATTGAAAAAAACAACACAACTGTCCAGAAGTAGTTTGTGAAGAGAGGAAAGATGGAATCAGAGCCTTGGGGAATGGGGAAAAGCAGAAGAGATGGGAGTGGGCAAGGCTAGTTTCTTGTTATTAGTGCCCCATCTGAGGAAAGGGGAAACATGCCTAGAGTGGACACATAAATTGTTCAAATGGCCCCAGCACAACTTAGGTGAACATCATAGGATCCTGGGCCACTTCAACCTCACCTATACAAAAGATGATTCAGCACCTCCCTCACTGCAATATGCTTCATTTCTGGGGTGAGGGCAGAGTGGGCTGGAGCTTCTGTAAAGAGGGGGTGGAGACTGAAACCCCTCCTGCTTTTCTGCACCCCAAGAGAGGGTCTCTGTGTCACTTAACTACTGTAAGACTTAGGTAAGGTGGGGAAGGGAGAAAGGGAGGTGTGAACCACACTAGAGAGAGGGACCTAGTTTGGTTGGGGGCATCCTCAGAGCCTGAGCACCCAACCTCCATTGGTCACACCTGCTGCTTTAAATATTGGACACATCAGAACATGATGGAACTGGGCCCATTTTAAGGCCAAGGGAGCCCTGCACAGACCACTTGATGGGACCGCGGAGGGAAAATTGGAGGAAGAGAAAGGAACCCCCAAACCAAGAGCCCAGTCTGCAATATCCCCAACCCTGAGAGAATGGGGAGGCAGTAGGTAAAGTTTATGACCAAGAGGAACATTAGCCTTGTAGCAGCGGGTAAGTATGTGTGGGTGGGATGGGTCCCTGGTAAATGAAAACAAAGGAAAACTGCTCACCTCTTGGTCAGAGGTGGCCCTAGAGTGGCTTGTGTGCTGTGTAGTGTGTGATGGTGAGGGCTGGAGTGGGAGTGGGGGTGCCCAGGAGGGGTTGTTTACACATGGGCCTGTGGGAAAGGGCAGAAGTGGTGGGAGTGGAGCAAGGTTGTACTGGCCCAGGACACTGCTTCCACGAGATTCCCTCTTCCTTCTCCTTCTCCAGTTTTTTGGGTCAGCTGCTCTGTTTCCTCCCTGGAGTTGTGGTGGTTTTCCAGGTCTTGGCAACAAGCTTGTTTTTGCTCCCCTTTGGTGGGTCTCAAGGTCTCTTAGGTGTTGGCTCTCACTTCTCAGTGCAGTCCTTTTCCTGCTTGGAGGCTAAGTGCTGGCTGGACTTTGCCTTGATTTGCTCAATATTCCCTTCTCTACAGAGCACATGGAGGAGAAATGGCTGGGATGTACGAACTCACTGCTGATCTGCAGTTGCAGCAAGCTCCAGTCTGCCTGGCTCTACCTTGGCCTCCACTGGTCATAAATGCTGATGCATTCTTGAAGCCGTACCAGTGCCTGAAACAGCCCAGGCTCAGGGAAGCTTAAAAAGTGTAAGCATATTTTTAAGAAAATTTAGAATATTTGTCCAATATTAATGAAACTAGTTTTCTTCTTATTAATAATGTTACCATTAGTAGTAGTATTATCATATTTAAAACTATCTGGATACTTTTTTTCCTTACCATTTTTATATCAGAATAATACACTAAAATTTTTGATTGCATAAAATGGATTTAATTGCACACGCTCACCCATATTTACAACTTTTTATAGTCTAATGTACCAAATCCACTGAATTTTATTCAAACTTTTGGTTTTCATTTCCATAACGCTATTAAATAATATTAATCTGGCATTCATAAAAATTATTTTTCCATTTAAAAAGCACTACTTGATTAGCTTTTATATCATTTATGGATTCAGCACATATGGTAATAAAAGACTCTATCGCTTCACATTTTTTACCATTATCATATTATGTCTTCTTTTTATTCTGTCTGTATATTTAGGAAATATTTTAAAATATTCTATAGTTAACTCCATCTATGTGTATAATTTGTCATTATCATTCCCTATTTGAGTGGATAACTTCGCTCACTCCTTTGTCCTTCCACCTTGATCATAGGATTTTTCCTTAGTATTTTCAGGATTGATAACACTGAAATTCTCTTTGGAAACAAAATTAAATTTTTAAGTTTTAATAGGAAGTTTGAATTAAATATTGAAAACCATAAGCCATTAGCAGAACTTTAGTAATATTGTTCACAAAAATACAAAGAATTGTGCTGCATTAAATACCTTGATCCTTGTGGAATTTGAAAAAGGTATTCCTATGACCAAAGACTAATGATTATCTTTATATCCCCATCAGTTTCTCAAAATCACACCAACGATTGGTTTTCTTCATATTGAGCTTACAACTTTCTTCCTTTTTCTTCACTTCCTTTCTTTCCTCACTTTTGCCTCTTCTCTCCTCTCTCTCCCTCCTTTCCTTTTTCCCTCTCTCCCACATTTCTTCATGTGGTTTTTCTCCATTTTTATTTCCCCTTTGGAAAAATGTATATTCAAGTACTTTTGGCCATTTTAAATTCAGACTGTTTGTCTTTTATTGTTGAATTGTAGGATCCATCTATACATCATGGATTTTAAACCCTTATTCAATATGTGATATCCAAATATTCTTTCCCATTGAGTAGACTGCCCTTTTTGCCCTCTTGACAAAGTCATTTGAAATGCAAAGGTGTTTAATTTTGAGAAGTTCCCACTCATCTGTTTTATATTCATTGTTCATACTTCAAGTGTTAGGTCTAAAAATACACCTTCTACCACCAAATCTTGAAAATACTACCTTCTAGGAGATTTATATTACTGGCATTTATATTTAGTTGATCCTTGTTGAGTTTAATTTTAATAGAGAGTGAGACAGTGGTTCTCTTTCATTCATGTCTTTATGGATGTCCAGTTCTTCCAGCACCATTTATTGAAGAGAATATTCTGTCCCAATAAAGTGAAAATCAGAGGTTTGTAAAAACTCAGTTGACCATAGAAGTGAGGGTCTATTTCTGTACTCTCAATTTGCTTCCTTTGATCAATGTGTTTATCTTGATGCCAGTAAAATGCTGTTTTGACCATTGTCACTTTGTAGTATGCTGTAGGGTCAGGAAGTGTGAGTATTCCATCTTTACTCTTATTTCCAGCATGTTTGTGGCTATTCTGGTCCCCTTTTCCTTCCAAATAAATTTGGTAATTGAGTTTTCTATTTCTGTAAACTAGGCTGTTGGAAATTTGGGTAAGATTGCATGGAATCTGTAAATCAATTTGTGTAGACAAATAATTAAATATTTAATTATATTTAGTCTTCTAATCCATGAACATGGAATATCCTTCAATTTTTGTAGTTCTTCTTTGATTTCTTATCATTGTATTTTATGGGAATGGTTTTTGTGGTACAGAAAAATTGTCCTAATGACAACAATGAGTTGTTTATTTTTGTCTGACAAAATAATTCCTGGAAAAACTTTTCTTGTATCTTTCTCTAGAATATTAATGCAAACAAAATTGTCACTATTATACAACTTAGATTTTTATTTCAAAAGATCATATTGGTCATTTATAGCATAAGTGTCCATTATGAGGATGTAATGATTGGGTTTTTTTCCAAGAAGAAAAGCATATTATCTCTTGAGGCTTAATTGTTTTTTCATGTGGGAATTGGGGCATAATGTAAATTATAGCATAAATTTCAATATGAACTATCTTTATAATTGAGAAGTTTATTTTACTGATGCATTTTTATTGACTGGACATTTTAATTTGATATGGTTGAAACCTTGTATTGGTAATGACATCTCTGAAACTGGAATAAGGAAGAAAATTCTGTGCTAAATTCTGGATTTTCAAACCTAAAAGAAATAATTACATATTTGTAAAGATGTTAATAAAGAGTGAAAATTATCAAAGTTACAAACAAATATTAATTAGGTAAAACAATATGTGTATTTTTAATAATATTAGAATGGGTCACTAAATAAATATTTAAAAAACTGAATCCTAAAAAAAGTACATACCCACACATTGGTTCACAAAATCTTTGCATGTAAATTTCTGCTTTAAAACATGTTTCTGACCCTACACCTTGATATATATTTCCTATATAATTTGATCCAGAAGACCTAATAGTTTACAAGGATGTCACAAAGCAGGGGAAGAGATTAAACTCTAGAAGAGCTTTTTTGCTTCTTCTAGTTATAAGCTAACAGTCTGGTATATTAAGAAGAAAGGTGAAAGAACAATTCTTTAGCAATACATTAAAAAAGGCAATTTAATAACGTTTTTATTAAGAAATTTTAAATGTGTGCTTTCTTTGATAGTGATTCACCAAAATATATTATGTTTTGAATTATCATAAAATCTAACATCTATAAATGATAATTTTGCTTAATGAATTCATTTTCTTTTTGTCTATATAGTGGAAACATAATTCAACTATTAGCAATAGAAAGAAGATTAATATATGGTACATTTGCCTTTTAAGACATGTAAAAGTGTAAGTCACATAAATAACAAGAAAGCTTAATTCTTGATTAATATCCAAAAGATTAAACCTAGCCATTCAACCCTAGCTCTGGATCCACATTTGATTTCTCACTCTTTTATTTATTTTTATTTTTATTTTTTAAAAATACTTAGATTACATAAATGTTGCATAAAAAATGTAGAGGATTCCTTTATGCCCCACTCCCTAACTCTCCCACACTTTCCCACATTAACAACGTCCTTCATTAGTGTGGTACAATCAGACTTCAATGTATATGACTTATATACTCATATGCTAATATTTACACCTAGTAATCTCACAAACAGGTGGAAATTGCAGTTCAGAAGGACTTTTCTCATTCTATAACATATAAGCTCTTGTTCCATTTTGTTAGTAAGGAATGTTATAGAATATTTATGTCAGCAACACATTATTAATGTAAATATCACTCTTATTTTTCTCACTACATGGCCAAATACTTGGGATGGAATTATGTTTGCATAAATGAAGTGTTTGTTAGTATATATATTTCCTTCCCACATGAACAAATTCTGCATTTATAAAATAACACCAAGATTTGATTTATAAGGGCAAAATTTGGGATAATTTATTATCATTTCTTGAGGATACACATTTTTCATGTGGTTTGATATAGAACCCACCTTAGTGATATTATCAGGAGGTTATGGATTTATTTCTCCTAAACCTTGTTAAAAAATAAGTGAAATTAGTAAATGTGGGTATAAAGTTAAATAAGTATTTTTACTTATTTAAAGTAATATATGGGTATGTGCAGCTTTTTCTCAATTCCAATAGGGAGGAGGATGGCACCATTTCCCCCAAAAGTGACCTGATAAAAAAGTGACCAAAAAAAAAAAACACACAAAAAGAAGACAGCACACATCTGGGAAATCAGAGGGCCCTATTTAAGGTCTCAAAATATTAATACATCTTGTAATAAAAGTACCTTTAATTTCTTGTGTATAGTATTATTTCTCAATGAACTAATCTATTAATATATGAAATATATATATGCTTTATACTTTCACATTCACATTTGGGAATGTGAGAAGTAGTGATGCAGATTTTTTAACTTCAGTTTTTCTGCATTCATTTAGCAAACTTTCTATATTTACTCATTTAACAATCTTTTGTTCATTGAATAATGTCACTTAACTGTTTTGTGCTTAATATAACAATTTTCTTCCTAACGTTTCATTCTTTAGATAACACCACTGGAAAGAGTTTATTTTTACTCAGGTAGGGCACAGAGGTGCTGCCATTTAAGGATAGGCAAGAATAGAAAATGTAATAGTGCTGTTATGGAAAGAATAATAACATCTTCCAATTAATACTAGCAATTATTATTTAAATCTTTCCTGTGGGAAAATACTTGGTAGAAATTAATAATCCCATTTGTTTAAAAAACATGATTTATACACTGTATTATTATACTACACATTTTTTCAGAGCAGAGAAATCATTAACAATTGTCACCAGGTAAAATAAATGATGGGTGAAAAGTGGTGTAAGGAGAGCCATAGAAACTAACTTTGTATTTTATTTTCTAAACATAATTTCATTTTGAATTTTCTATCATGAATATGTGACTTTTCAAAAAAACAGTATTTTTTATTATTTTATTTTCTACTAAGTTTTAAAATGAAGAGAGAAATTATGTTTGCCTTTAACTGAATTTTCATTATTCTGAATAATATTGATGGTGATTGGATGCTGTAAGATGTTTGAAGATAGTTTCCAAACTCATTTTGGTAATTAAAGTATGTAAAGTATACAGAATGTTTTTTTTATTAATGGAAAAATAAAGTAATTTTTTCTTTAATTAAAATGACTGAGGGAGCTGATGTGGCTTAAGTAATTGAGTATCTGCTTCCCACATGAGGGGCCCCAGATTCAATTCCTGGTACATCCTAAAAACAATAAAAAGCCAACAAAAAGCAAGAAAAAAAAAAAGGAGCAAACAATTCATGCGAGCCTATGTGGCTCAGTGGTTGAACACCAGCTTCCCATATGAGAGGTCTGGGGATCAATCCCTGGCCCTGACACCTCAAACATAAAACAAAACTAAACAAAACAAAACACATTTAAGAGAAACCTCTTCTGAGAAATCCTCCAGGTTGATATAAGAGCACAAGAATTTTACTGTTTCTATTATATTTATGTTAAACAAAGTAAAGGAAATATGCTAATGATGCTTGAAAATTTAGAAACCTTCAGAAGATAAAAATAATCAAATGGAAATTTCAACAATTTTTTAAAATTTAAAAATGAGAAAAATGACATTATTAAAAAAGAGAAAATATGGGACAAAACCTGAATAAATATAGAAACTGCAGAAAGTTCACAGAACAGCAATTTTTGTGGTCAAGTTTGTGTAACATTTGATGGGTCTATCTATAAATTATTAAAAGTCTTACTATCAAAAATTATAATGATACAAAATTGAAATTTAATTCTCTCCCTGTTAAGGTAACCAAGTTTCTTAAATCATTATACTCTTTTGAGTAAATTTTTAAAAGTGTTTTTTTCCTAAATAATCAGTTTTAAAAAAGGGTTCTTAAACTTTTTCTCACAGACCTCTTTGCCAATCAGGTGTAAAACATGGACCCCTTACTAAGTCCGCACTCTATTGTGTATTATTTAATAAATATATCACACCCACACCAACATGTCCATACAAGAAAAATGTTTTCTGAATTTCAGTTCAAGCTCATGGACCTTGTTTTAAGAACCCCTGGTTTACAAGGTAATAGACTGAGTTTTATCAAAATAATTTCTTGTACTTTATGTTAACTTTATTGTTTAACAAGTCTTCTCACTTTAAGAGAAACAATAGGGGGAAATACTAAATACAAATGAGTTTTTCTGGCTAAGAGATTTCAAAGTGAGTTGGGACGTCATTCCATGGGTAATGTTTATACATGTCTGAGCAGGATCTCATTGACTGCCATAGTAAACAATGCCTAAAACAGCAGGGCTCCTGAGGCTCTAGTTACATCTAGACACTATAAGCAGAGCAGATAGGCTCAGCAATTCAGTACCCTGTCAGTGGGCCTTACTTTGGAATTTATGCTCCCAAGTGTAACAGAGTTAGACTCATTTATGGCTTACTTACACATGGCTCTTCTGCCTCTTTTAATTAAACCCATAAAGAGTATTAAAATCTTTTAATAGTTTTAAAATGTATGTCCCAGAGGCGTTTAATCTTTGTTCAGTTCATGTGCTGTTTAATCCCCAAATCTCAGCAGAGCAATACCTACTCTCCATTTCATTGGATTCACCAAGGAAAACTAACAATGTAAAATGTGCATTTCACATTGTCATTCAATTAACTGATACCATGCTTCATTTTTCCATTCTTTTCTTTTTCTTTTCACCTGTCTTTAAAATTTCCAATGTTCTCTCCTCCATTTCACTAATCCTGCCTTCTATCATTTTAATCTGCTCTTATATGAAACCAATGTATTTTTCAAGGAGGTCCCAAAGATTGAACCAGGGACATCATACATGAGAAACAGGTCCTCAAACCACAGAGCTACACATGATCCCTCTAATGATTCTTAAATGCATCCATTGTGTCTGACATTCCGATAAGCTCTCTTAGTTTTCTTTGTAACCTTACAAAATGTTCTTAATATTCACCCAGTGTCTTCTTAATATTCTTTATCATTTTTGTCATATTTTACTTCAACTCTTTGAATTGATTTAAGACATTTATGTGATTATCATTGATTAGTTGTTTTAAATCCTTTGTCTTGCCTGGATTTTTTTTTTCCTTTGCCTGGGCCATATCTTCCTGCTTTTTAGTATCACTTGCAATTTTCTTCTGAAGTCTTGGCATCTTAATATGTTGATGATTTTATTCTGATGGTCAATTTCTCTTTCTTGCTTAGTGATTTTATTTCACAGCTCTTCTTTTATTTTATTTTTTAGGAGGTACTGGGAATTGAACCTGGGACCTCATACATGTAAAGCATGTGTTCAACCAGTGAGTTACACCTGTTGCCCTCTTCTTTCATTTTTGGTCCAACTTATTCTATGTTTTTAAAATTGCCCATCTTAGCTTACCAAAATAGCGCCACAGATTCACTAATGGGGCATAGATCCACACCCAGGAATTTGGGACAAGAACTTAAAAGCACTTTTTCTCCTTGCAGGGTCACTTCCAGCCAGCAGATGGTGCTCATTGGTAAATCTTTCACTGAGGTGACTCTTTCAAACTCCACTTGCCTGTGATTCTGGTCTAGCCAGAACCAAGATTCAAAGTGGGTTCTGCTGGCAAAAATTCTCTGAAGAGAAACCACTCTCCACCGTCTACTGCACTCACCCTTTTCCCAGGAAAGAGGACATCTGTTCCCCTGTCAGGCAACTGCAGTGTGCCATGAGTTTTATCCTCGCTGTTTGCCTTGAGGGTGTGGGATAGTTGCCATTCTTGACCACAGGGTTAATAATCCACCTTTTTGATTCAGCTTCTTTGTCATTGTTTCCCTCACCCTTCTGTGTTTGCATATGCTCTCCTGTTCTGCAGACCCCAAAGCAGTTTCCTAAGACACCTTTTAACCCTTCCTCCATTTTTTTGAGAGTTTAGCCCTGCCTACCTATTCTCATGCTATCTTCCATCTTGATAATAGATTTTTCCCTTATTAATTTCAATATTGATAATAGTAAAATTCTCTTTGTAAACAAGAACAACATTTTGTTTTAACCTAAAGTTTGAATTAAATGTTGAAATATTTAGCCATTATCAAAAATTATTAATATTCATCACAGAAAAAAAAAATGTTTGAGCTGGATTAAATACCATGATCCTTATGGCCTTTCAAAAGGATGTTCCTATGACCAAAGGATACTGATTATTCTTTTTATACTCCATCAGTTTCTCAAAATCATACTTATATTTGGCCATCTTCTTATTGAATATATAGCTTTCTTTCTACCTTTCTTCTTTACTTCATTTTCCCCTCACATTGCTCTTCTACTGTCCTTCCCTTTCTCCCTCTTGCTCCCCTGTCCTCTCTCTTCCTTTTTCCAAATTGTAATTATTTTTTCTGGGTTTCTCATCTTCCTTCATCTTCTTTATATCACTAGTAAGTTCAGATTCCCCATTTTTCTATTAATATATATGTTTTCCTAAATATTAAAATCAATTCAAAATACTTAGATAAGTTTTGCATTGATTGGATTGGACTTCATTATTTTATTTTTAATTCTTATACTCCAATATATATAGTTTTAATTTGAATTAATATCTTTTAGGAGTTCATGTGCTGCTATTAAACTAAAATGTTATTTATTCTTCAGAAATAATACATAGGAGATAAAGTTTATAAAACTTCACATATCAAACAAAAGTATTTTGCCCTTACACTTGATTTTCTTGGGTAAAGAAATTTAGAGAAAACATCATCTCCATTTACAGGTTTCATAGTTTGTTCCAGTATCTTCTAGAATCCTGAGCCTATAAATTTTGATACCAGTCAATAAATGTTGATTTTTTTTCTCTCTAGCAGCACTTGTCATTTATTTACACATATTGTTGATTATTTTCAGTATTTTCTCATTCTCTTGTATTCAGCTTTTTCATGTGGGAGCAAATATTTTCTTATATTTTCTAGGGTATTCTTTGTATCCATTCTTTATGTAACAATTCTAATGTTGAATTTTTCCTTTCAAACATATGTTTTCATTCAAGGATCAATTATTTTGTTCATGTAGTTTAGCCACAATTGTGTATGTATTTTCCTGTAGGTTTTTATTTTTTTTTTAATATTAAAGAATGTAGGGTTATGCAGGTTTTTCTAAGAGGTTGGCGTGTGATTTCTTTGGGAGTGTTATGAAGAGGGAGTGTTTATCTCTTTGTGGGTTTTTTGGCATAGCTATTTTTACCCTGAAATTCTAGATATGGGTAGGATTTCAAGAAGAATATTTAAGAAACTCCACATTAGGTTGAGGAGAATTCAAGAACCTTAAGTGAATATTTTTGGTTCTTCCACTTGGTACCCACAACTGCTCAGTGAAAGAAATGAGGGGTGAACTGATGTGATAAACTGATATTTTTAACAGAACTTCCCATCCACATCAATACCATTGTCCTTTCTTGTTTGTATCCATGAATACACTTTCCAACTCTGAGTTTAAGCATTCTTTGAGATATCCCCATCCTCCACTCCCCAAACAAAAGTCTGCTCTCTTTTGCTACATAATTACACACATATCATGGGTTTCTGCTCCAATAATATTTCTTATTCACCTACAGTTTACATTGTGGTCTTTTCAAGATATATCCATTCTCTTATTTCATGATTTTTCAAGAGATTGTTAATTAATATGTGTTCTTGTTGTGTCAAGAAGAATGGGAGACTAAGGCTAGTGACCTTGTTATACTGAACCAGAAATTGCCTGGCATATTATTGTTATTTTTGTCCATTTCTCAAAATCCACTTATTTTGAAATCCAAATTTTCAGTGCTCAATCCATCATACAATAGTTTTTATACCATTATCATTTGAATTTGCTATTAATTATGCAATGTATAGCACTTTAATTTGTCCTTTGGGTGTATGAAACTAAATAATACTATAATTTAGAAAGAGTGCCCCTGAGAAACCTTTGTTCCTTTAAAAAAATTTCTGCTTTTCGTAACTGATTTCCATTTAGAGGTTTACTGTTTACCCAAATGTGATAAGGTGGGAGAAATTAGGAAATAAGAATATGAAAAAAGGGCAGAAGGGAAGTGATGGTGGAGGACTCTTTGAGGGAAAATGAAAAAACCACAGCTACTGGGCAGGCATCAGAGATATGACAAAGCAAGAACTATCAAAAGACATTGAGTCTTCAAGTGACATCATCAATATGGTGTTTATTAGTCAGAGTTCTCTAAGGAAACTGAATCAACAGGAAATATCTGTAAATAGTATTAGATTTTATAAAATTGTCTCACACAACCATGGGGATGCACAAGTCCAAATTCTGTAGGGCAGGTTGCAAACCAGGGACTCTGATAAGGGTCTTTGATGAGATCTCCTGGAGACACATGCTGTCCAAAGTAAGGATGGGAATTCTCTCTCCTTGAATGCTTAAATATCTTTCCCTTTTAAGGCTTTCAATTGTTTGGAAGAGACATGACACATTTCTGACAACAAATTCCTCAGTTGATTACAGATGTAACCAGCCATCTATGCAATCAACTCAGTGATGATTAAGGTTCATGAAATGCCCTTGTATTACAATTGGCCCAGTGCTTGCTTGCCAAACACCTGGGCGCCATTTCTTGGCTGAGTTGACACATTAGCTTAACCATCACATGGTGACAGAAGGCCTTGGAAAAGTCTTCCTTCAGAAACAACTAATTAAAAGACAAACCCTACTTGCTTTGAGCTCTGGAAGATGAAAGAAAGTGAAGAAGGACTCTACAAATGATAAATAAAAAAAGGAAAATCATCATATATGAAGCTAGCAGGTCTAAAACTGGGACTTGCCACTCCTAACACTCCTTCCCACATGGTGGTGCACAGCTTAAAAGACACACAATGGCAACAAAACCTGGATAACTCTTACTGTGGGACTGTGGTTGCAGAACACAGAGACATTCAGCATTGCAAGTTAGAACCCTAGCTAAGAATAATTAAGGCAGGTTTGAAGAAATAAGCTGTTAGAAGACATGTACAAAATATTTAGCCCCCTTTTAAAGCCATAGTGATTAACACAGTGTGACATTATTGCTATAGAGAAAAATAGAACAACGCAACAGATTAGAGCCCAGAATATATATATAATGCAGTTTGGTTGACACAGTCTTTTCAGGGTCGTACTGTGTCAATTGAATATCAAAATAGGTAAAAATATCCTTGACTACTATTTCACACCACATAACTAAACTATAGATTGATACAAATCTAAATATGAATGGTAAAAAACAACATTTTTGTAGAAAGCATAGAAGGATTTCTGCGTGAATTTGGGTGGACAAAGATTTATTAAACTGGATACATGAAGCACTAACTGTAAAGAAGAAAGAAATGAAGTAGATTATTTTAAAGTTAATCATGTCTCTTCATCAACAAACACTAAAGAGAGTGAAAAGAGAATCCAGAGAGCCTAATAAGAAGTTTAGAATTCAAATGTCTGAAAATAAACACATATCCAGATTGCATAATAAATTCCTAAAAATCAATAGTAAAAAGTACAGTAATCCAAGTAGAAACATGAGCATAATCCATGAATATGTACTTCACAGAGCTATTCAAACAGTCAATATGAAGTTATTCAACTTTTTTAGGATTCATGAAAATGTAAATTAAATTTGTACTGTATAATAACATTGCACAGCACACAAAATGTTTGAATGGAACTGACAATTTGTGGTGCACTGGAATTTTCATTACTGCTGGTGGGTATGTAAATATATTCAATTAATTTAGGAAAGGTTTTTTCTGCATCTCAAAATGAAGATATGGTGAAAGAAAACATGAATGAATTTGACTACATAAAAATAAAAAAAATAATCTGCATGAATAAACACACCATAGTGAAGGGAAATATATTTAAATTTTTATGTGTATTGTATTTTATATCATTTTTACTATACAGAAAGTTGAGAAACTAGATAAAATGCAACAAGAAAGACAAATGCTTCATTCCCATGGGACCCATGGAGATGACGTTCATGACTCTGGGATTATTCAGGCCCTGCCACTGCTTTTCTGTATGTGAGTGAAAACCTAGAGGAAAAGTGTTGTCAACTGTGCTATTGACCATGTAACTGCTGGAGTTAGTAAATCGTAAAAGATGTAATTAAAGACTTGACCCAGGAAGAGGGGACATTGCTAGACACATCCCAGAAAAGCTGTTGAATATGTGGTACTGGAGAATATCAGTCTTCTGGTCTTAGTGGTGCATCATATCTGCAATCAGATGTATGTTCTCAGTTGGAGCAAGGCAAGGACCTGTGGAGAGAAAGAATTGGACGTTTCCAAAACCAAAATTTAGTCAGTGAAAGTGGTCTTAAAACAAACAAGAATAGTCATCCACCAAAGTTATCTGCAGGAAATACACATCTACCATTACATAATTAGTAAGCTTCATGGTTGTAAACACTGGTATTACAAATAGAAACCTGTGAGTGGAAAAAATTAGGATTTCAGTTCAAATACATGAATTTAAGTAAGTTGGTTTAAGTGCTAATCCAGAAAATTCAGAGAAAAATTAACTTGAACACAAAAGTATAACCTGGATTTTTATAAAAGATAATTGCATAAACACGGCTCATATACCTAACCTTTCAAACAGTATAAAGTCTTCAATACTGAGATAGCTCTGCTTTGGTATGCTAAAAATGACATCTCTGTTCATGAAAGAGAATAACATGGTAATTTGCTACCAAAGGAAAGATTTTAGTTAGTGATTGTCATTGAATGATTATTCTTGAATCCATATATAATGAAAGCATATTTATGAACAAAAGCCTTTATAGTCCCTCATCCCCTTCTCAGAAGCAGAAATATCATACTCAAAACAATGGTATTACCTGTAGTGAACTTGCCAGAAGATTTTACTCACAGATTCAGAATGACTCAAAATATGTTATCTTACAAGGGTAAGAAACCCTACTCCAGGGAATCTGTTTGCAAATCAACTCAGTAACTAATCATGTTTTAATCCACAAAAACAAATTCTCAATAGAGGTAAATCATATGATTGTTATCTAACTGGTAAATAGTTTATTCAGAGCTCTGGCCCTACACATTACAATGGAACTCACATCAGAGAGAAACCCTATGAATATCATCTATGTGAGAAAGTCTTCATTTGATATTCCACACTAAAAGAAAATGAGAGAACTCAAACTTAAGAGATATCTTATGAAAGCCATCTATGTAGTTTAGCCTTCACTCATTCTTATGCCCTCAGAAAACATGAGCATAGTCACACAGGAGAGAAATCTTATGAATGTCATCTATGTGGGAAAGCTATCACCCATTATTCTAGCATTAGTCCACATGAACAGACCCACACTGCAGAGAAACCCTATGAATGCCATTCTTATGGGAAATCCTTCAATCATTATTCTAACCCTAGATAACATGAGAAGACTCACACTGGTGAAAAACATTATGAATGTCATTTGTGTAAGAAAGTATCCAAACATTATTCTAGCCTTAGATGACATGAGAGGACTCACACTGGGAAGAAATACCAAAAAATGTCATCAATGTGGAAATGCCTTCATTCAGTGTTCTGTATTGAGACAAAATGAGAGAACTCACACTGGAGGGAAGCCTTGTGAATATCATCAATGTTGGAAGAAAGCCTTCACTCAATGTTCAGTCCTGAGAAAAATATGAGAAAATTCACACTGGAGGGAAAGCATATGAATGTCATCAACATTTAGTCAATGTTCTTAACTTAGATTACATGAAAGAAACTTGTATTATAAATGTTTGGACTGTGGAAGAAATATCAGCCTTTAGTTAACCTTTAAACATACTAGAGAACTCACACACTGGTCAGTGTTTGTAATCAAGCTGTTAGAGGCTTTAGTCATCCTGGCTACATCATAAATTTAAGCCAATTCTTATTGGAAAGAATGAATATACATGCCACTTACATAGCAAACCCTTTAGTAGATGGTCTGATGATATACAACATGGAAGAAATCAAAATATAAATATAATGAAAGCAGAAGACTCTTTGTCAGCTATTCCAGTTGATAGTGAGACATGTATATACCAGAGGATGAAGCCCATTAATGGTGTGCCAGATAACTCATGTTGAAGATATTATTTATGAAAAGTCACACAAAATCTTTTATATATACAGCAACACTCATAGATCCAGTGAAATGTCACATTTTTAAAAACTCCTATTAGTATTATGAATGAAGTTTTGTCTTCAGATATCAGTCATTTCTTAGCATCAATATTTTTATTTTGATGAAACAACAATCCTAAAGTCAATTCAGGAAAAGCTTATGCTGGATTTCATATCAGAAAATTCAAAGTGGAAAATAAAATACTTTATATGGATACTTTAGCACACAATTGAGTAGAGAAAAAAACTTTTGAGAAGACTTACTATTGAAATTATGTAGGAAAACAAAGTGATATGTCAATAGATAGGGATATTCTGAATGATGAATTTTGTAAGAAATAATATGAAGTGAGATTAACTCAATAGATTAGTACTTGCATATATGTAAGCAACAAATGTTGTTTCTGAAAATCTTATATGTTGGCCATGTTCTCATTTTGTTTTTATGCAATTATAAATGCAAAAATTTGAATCAATCAGAAAATAACCTTGAATATTAATGCAAATATTTAGAACACAAAATTAAGTTTCTTTTATCTTAGTTACATATATGTTTATCTTAGTTATATATGTTGTATCTTATATCATATATCTTAACTATATATAAGTTAATGGCAAGAATTTAACAAACATGGATAAATAAGCACACTTTAGAAACAAAGAAAATGCAATGACTGTGCCTAAGAGATTGATGATAAAGTTGGGAGGCCGTTCAGCAAGTTAATCTTACACACATCTCAGTCAGATATCACAAACTGCCAAGTTATGCAAAAACAAAAGTAGGAATGTTTCTAAGCATATTTGGACACCATGAACCAACTAAAAGAGTTAAAAAATCAGTAAACTGTCTAACAGGAAGGACATTTAGAAAGCCCCAAATATCCACCAATCATAATTCTTACTATTTACATAATATTCTTTCTGTTTAAAAACCTTTGCTTGGCAGCCCCAAGATAGGACACAATTTAGGTTGCTCCTTGAATCTGTTCTCCAAATTGCAATTCTAAGATAACAAATAAGCAGCTCAGTCTGAAATTTCTCGATCGACAAAGGAAAATTTAAAATATTTATTACTTTTTATTATTTTTAATTTTTAACTTCAGCTCACTACCTTAACAAAGTGATTGTAGAAATCAAGAAATAAACTCTAAAAAAAATCAATAAAAATATGTATAGGGAATGAAGAGATAGATTATTAAAAAATGGAGAGTGCATATTAAATATTTGAAAAATATGTGCAACCTAATTCTAATTTGCTGATTAAAAGTACACAGAGATTTGCAAAAATGCAAAACTTTCTGATGACAAGACATTAGAAACCAAGGCTTATGAGAGTACAAAACTCTAAATTCTATGGAAGGAAAATTTTCTAGTATATGAAAATGACAAATGCATTTCCAATTTGTCACTCACACTTCTGAGATTTTAAACCACAGATATTTCTGATCATATCCAAATAGATATACAGGCAAGGAAAGTGAAATCATTATCAATAAGGTACTGAATAAAACCACTTTGCCCTCCACATAATGTAGAGAAAACCTAATGATATGAAGTAAAAAAAAAAGTGTTAGGAGAGTTATAGAGTATGACTTCTGTTACATATGGGAGGTAAATTACATATATTCTATTTCCTTATAGCTTCATAATTAAATATTATAAAAATAATTATATTTGAAGACTATCTAGGAAATACATTAAAAAGTGAGGCTAATACTAAGCATATCAAAAAAGGTTAATTTTTATAAGGCAATGTCATATAGATAAAACTGGTACGGGTACAAAAATTTCACAGTCAAAACAATTGTATAGATTTCCAAACTTCAATATATAAAAATTTCATCCCTTTGAGAAAAAGCATTTTTTCTCAGAAAGGAAGATGTGGTATTTAAATATTGATGCATG
This sequence comes from Cabassous unicinctus, assembly GCA_029593785.1. Taxonomy (NCBI): domain Eukaryota; kingdom Metazoa; phylum Chordata; class Mammalia; order Cingulata; family Chlamyphoridae; genus Cabassous; species Cabassous unicinctus. The sequence goes on along the minus strand of JAQZBX010016246.1, from coordinate 16,685 downwards.
TGCCCACACTCCCCTTTCTTGAGGCCAAAACAAATTCCAGTGTTCTTTCTAACTGTCTTTCATGAAGAGCTCTTAGGATCCTGTGTAAAGCTGCTACTAAATAACTGGTATTACATATGAGATGAAGTGTACTTGCCATGACACTTATATTTTCTAAGGAAGAACAAATCAGGGTCTGTAGTTCATTCTTCATTCCAAACTAAATTTCATTCAAACCAAATATTTAAATGTAAATATTAAAATCATAAAATGACTGGAAAAATATGGTCGATAAAAAATTTTTGATGTAGAAAAGATCATTATAAAATGGCAATTTATTGATATAAAATTTGAATTCTGTCAGTTCTATTTTAATTATTAAAGGAGCAGGTTAAGATTGGATGCATATATAATTAGGAGTTTCATCTCTGGGACAATTGGATTCAAATTCATAGAGTTCCTATATAATGCAGAGGTAAAACTGAAAGAATTTGAATAGTTTTATTCTTAGCAATGCTTGCACTGATGGCACATTTTTCAAGGAAATGGGTGAACAGACCAACTATAACCAAGTTCAGACTATAACCAAGTTCAGTACTTCAGAGTTCTGTTTTACTAAGGGATTGAAGACATAATTTTTTCTTTAAAAATCTATACCAACAATGTTCTCATTAATGTTGTTGGATGATGGTATCCATTATCCATTGTATTTTCTAATGTAGCCTGACTATTGATGGGAGGCACAATATTCCAGCATTGTATTCAGTAAGGTTAATTATGTTACAAATGAAAAACAACAAAATAGCATGACAAAAAGTTCTGAGAAGAGTGTAAAAACAACAGAATTATGTAGCAATTTAGATTCAAAATGTGGTTGCTTTGTTTTGATTAGACAGGTATCATAGAGACATTCCCTTGGGATGGTAAGAATTTAGGTTTCCTAACTTAAGAATCTCTCTGCCAGTGAAATAATTTTTTATTAAAAGGAGGGCAGGTTAAAAGCCTAGAAGCTAAGGAAAGAATTAGTCTCTCACAACATTTTTAAAAAGCCTTGAAAAGAACCTTTTTTTTAAAACTTCATTTAGTAACTTCTTGAAGCTGACAATTACCACCTTCAGAAGTAAACAGGGATCCTCTCCCTCTATTAAGCTCCAGCTCTTCACATGTCAGGGGAATTGTTAGAGTGCTAATATATAATAATGAAAAAGTTACAATTAAAAGAAAGAAACTACAAGCATTTGCAGCTACAGTTTGGATCTCAGGAGAAGAATTTTTAAAAGAATCCCTTGAGTTTTCAATTTGGCTCTCCGTGACAACCTGAACACTAATGAAGCCCTGCTTTCACTTCAAAGGAATTTTACAACAGTGAAATCAAAGATAAACTTTGAGAAAAAGTTTAAGGTTTCTCCTGGGATTACATGAAATTGTCATACAGAATACATGGTTCAATTTGCTTATTAGAAGCTTGTCTTTGTTTGCAAGTGTAATGGGAGTGGCAGAGTAATAGTATACTCAATTTGATGTAGCAGAATAGCAAAAGGAGCTCTCCTTGATGCCATTGGGCTCATTTGAATCCTATGTTTAACAACCATGGGAATTGTCATCACATGATTGTCCACTGGACTAAAGTAATGAATCCAAAAGATGAGCTCTTTCCCTGAAATGACCATTTATTTCAGTATCATTTAAACAGAATTCTAGATTCATAATGTAGCATTAAAACTATTGAGACTGTATCATGACGTTAGTAGTAAAATAGTCAAAGCACTAAAAATATAATAAGGCATTTCATTTGGTATAGAAGCACACATTATTCACTCTCTTACTTTATAAGAAGCTATTTGATCACTTAAAGTTGTCACATAAGTTTCACTTATTCATAAAGTCTAAAGAATGAGCTAGAATCTTCAAAAATGAAAACCAATGAATGTCATCAATTTCATGAAACATTCAATGACAGTGAAAACCACATAGATTCTAGGATAAATTGAATTGACTTGAGTTATTGGAGTCAAAGTAATTCAAATTCTTTCCCATTAAGAAAATTGTTTATTATCCTAAAACTTTCCAAGATAACACAAACTCTGCTATCTATCACATATCTTTCCTGCTCTTTGATGACCATGCCCATGCTCAAAATTATTTTCATCAATGTCAAAGCAATATTCCACCTTCCCATCTACTGAATATATCTATTGAATTTAAACATGGGTCAGGTGTCCTGCAATATTCTCACTCTTATTTTTTCTTTGGCTGATTTAAGAATGTAAGGGGTCCCATGTGAGTTCTCTGTATTTTTTTTTTGTCCAGTGCAGAGAATTGGGGTCCACACCAAGGTTTGATCATGCAAGGAACAGAGTTAATTAAGCCAGTGGAGATCTTAAGACAGAGAAAGTTTCAAATCAGCCTCCCTGAACAGCAGAAGTAGCAGTGTTATTTTGGCTTGGGTAGGAGAGGAGTTCAAAGCATTGGGTGACAAGATTGACAGGTGCAGAAGAGTTGCATGTTGTGTATGTTATAGAACACTATGTGATTTAACATGTTTGGTCACACATTGCATGTACAGCCATCTAAATTTTGCCTGTTATTATAATGACTTAAACTTCTACTAAGTTTATTCTACTATCCTAATGAGTCTGCTGAAAAACAGGAAAGTCCTAGTTTGTGGATATGTAGATTTTGTGGTTAACTTCTGACTGGAGCTACTAAGTGTATTATATTTTTGTGTTTTTTTTTTAGGTATTGCTGCAAGGCTAAGATTAGCTTTGCAAGCATAACAGAGGAAGACAAAAGTTAGGTGGCGGTCCTTTTTACAAGCAGTATTTGCAGGAGTATTTCAATTTGATCAATGTTTAAGATAATATAATTATAAGTATTATATTATTAAAATAACATATTTTAGCAATTTAAATATTAAATTACTGATTTGCAAAGTTACAAAATGTTTTAACAAACTCTATGACACTAGTCTTTGTGTACATTTTCAAAGGTGGCAAAAATTAACTGATTTTATTATCCATTGCCCACATTCTTTTTAAATTATCTCTATTTGTTAAGTTTTCATATTTCTTAACTTCTTATCTTATTTATTTATTTTAGACACTTGGAAAACTTCTCATTGCTTCCTTTTTAATTACATTTCCCTTCGACTATAGAATAAATACTACATTCCATTTTTTTTAAGTGCATATATTTTGTTTGCTTCGAGACTTCTGTTTTTTTACATCCAATTTTCTTCATTCTTCATGATTTGTTTAATAATTTCTTGTTTTAAAATAAAAATTATGCTTTAATTTCATTAATTTAAATTGTGTGTGTATGAGGGTACACATATTTATCTGTATATTTAGGTATCAGTTTTTAAAGACTCCTTTGATTCATATAATTAATTCTGTTTTAAACAATACCATTGGGGAATTTTTCTTATCATTAGACTAAACCATGTTTGTTTTATAGGTTATTGTCCATGGATCTATGCTGAGGAAGTTATGGACAGCCTAGCAGCCATCTCTCAGCCCTCACCTACTACCACCATCTTTTTCTTTTGTGTACAGATGTTTCAATATGTTTCCATTTCACAGTGATTTAAGTGCAATGGAGCCACCTGACTATGCCTTTAACCTGATACCAGGAACAATCACTTGTAGCTGCTTTTCAGGGTGGGAATTTGCAGTGGCAGTGACTTTCCCCTTGAGTTAATAAATACCCTGCCCTGTGGTAGCACAGGTTAAAGTGGGGCATGTGGAGCTGCCATCTACCCATGCTGAAGTGAGCAGTTGACCTCCCTGGGAGACCAGTCATGATGGGATCCCTTTCTCTGGTCTCTTAGATCCTTTGTGATGTGGAAGTAATAAAGCAGTCATTTGCTGAAAGGCTCTGTTTTGCCTAGGTTTGTTTTCAGATGACACACCATACAACTGGCTTCACAATCTCTATCACTTAAACACACACATACCCATGCAAACAAATTGCACATTAAACTCTAGCTATCTTACCCTTTCTGTCTAGCAGCGTTATAACATTCCCCCAGTAGCTGGCTGGCATTGCATTTGTAAACAGGTTCCTGTGATTCATGACTTGAATCTTATTCCCCGTAGGAATATTGGAGACATTTCATGTCCACAGAGCCAGCAGACACTTTGGCTCAATTTTAAGCAGTGATACTTAGCCCTTTTCCCTCTACTTCCCCAATTCAAAGCTTCTAATAAAAGGTGAGCTAGAGACAGCAGTTTAACTCAATTTATTTGTCTTCTTTATATAAGGAATATTCTTTGGTTTCCCACCAAGGGTCTTCCTCTGATCTTCTACCTTTGGTATGTCCTTGGAAGTCAACTTTACCTTTAAGAAGTTGTTCCAGCTTCTGAGAGCAGAGTCAGCTGGACTCTGACTCTGTATTAAAGCCCAATCCCTCGTCAATGTACTCCCACTGTTTCTGATCTGCAAAGATATTCACCTGTCATTTTCTATCAGAGAAATATTTGTTTTCCTATGAAAAACTCATATATTTCATAAGTATGGTTTTTGTCTTTGGTATCTTTCTGGAGCATACACATAATTTATTATACTGAAAAACTAATATTTCCTGTTTGTTTACAATTGTCTATGGATAAGTTATGGAATAGATCATTTCTTCATATGTATGTTATCAATTGGACCACCCATTGCTGTGAATTTTCTAATGAATTGCTGATTCCTGGTGTGCTTTCACAGAAGCTAAGTTTTATTGCTTACAATTTCTTTGACAATTTTAAAAATTATTTTAATTCTTATTATGAAATATATTTTGCACACAAGAGTACATATCTAATAAATATTTACAAGCTAAAATTTTTTAAAAATGAGAACCGATCACTACATATAGGAGATCTACATCAACAACTCACTCAAATCATTGGTGGACTCCTCCTGCGTTCCCTACATATCTATAATATCCTAAATTTTGTTTTAGCAAATATCTTGCTTTCACTTTTTCCATTTCCCTAATTCAGGTTTTATTTCTTTTTTTTCTCCAGTGTTCTACTAGTACAAACAAGGATTCAATTACTTTAATTGGACAAGTTTCTTTGTGGAAACAGAAATCTTTTTATGGTAATCGTGTAGAACAAAAATAAATAGATCATAAAATATTTATGATAATTCCTAAATGTTTTTCAAAGCAATTGTACAAATATATCCTCCTACCCTAGTGCTAAAGAATTCATTTTGTTCCATATCTCATCAAAACCTGATAAGTTTGCTGTTTTTTTTTTTTATATTTGTCAAGATTACAAGTATGGAATACAATTTAATGGCTTTAGTCTAATTCCCAAAATTGTTAATGATACAGGGTATCATTTGATATGTTTATTGATCATCTGTATTTTCTATTAACTACCTACCATGACTTTTGCTCCTTTTCCCTTTGGGTTGTGTGTCTTTATCAATTCCAAAAGATTATATATATAACATAGCCAAATGCCTATGTGACCTTTTCACCTGAATGGATCTTAAACATCTGAGATGTATTTACCCTAACCTGTCTTCTCAACTCTCCCCATTCCATACCTGTTCAGGTACATCCTTCCTCATCCATTTTGATGGTAATGATATGCTTCAATCCCACAGGCCCAAAGCTTTGGGTAACCCATGAGTGCTCTCTCCCTCACACAATATCTACATCTAGTCCATGATGAATCCTATTGGCTATTCTTCAAAATTCATCCAAAATATTGCTACCTCTTACCATCTCCACTGCTACCTGCTCTGAGAAAATTGTGCCTTCACCTGGATATATAAAATATTTAATTGATCTCCATGCTTCCACCCTGGACTACACTCATGGGTAGCCAGAATCACATGTATAAGTCAGATCATGTCATTCTGCTCAAAACCATGCACCGACTTCCCTCAGACCCTAGTCCCTTTCCCTTTCCTTTTGTGTTTTCTCTAAACTACCCAATCCTTCATTCCCACAGGAAATTTGCTAACCTCCACCCCTGGACCACAATAAAGGCAGAAGCCCACAGGTCCCTCTTGCTGTGTTTGTCTGCCCCCTATATGCTGCTTGCACTACCTAAGTAGATCATGCTTCCCAATAAACTCTCAGGGCTCCCCTCTTTCCCTGGGACCTCTGAGTAACAAAGGATATTCTCTCACATATTATGTCCTTATTTCCCATTGTGTTTTACCTGACCTCCACCCAGACATAAATTTCAAATTCAATTTAATCAATTCAGAACATCAGTCCTGCCTGGCGTTGTTACAATACTAATTTCCATTTATTAGATAGTTTTCCACAAATATCTATAGGACTCATTCTCTGTTGCTTTCCAGTTTGCATTCAAAAGCTACTTACTTAATGAAGCTGAGCATATACTGCCTACTAGAAACATCCCCATAACCAGCACCACTCTTGATCATCCTGACTTTTCTTCTACATTTATTTTCTTTTTTTAACAAATAAATGCTATTGATATGTATTCTAAAGCATAAATCCATCCAAAGTGTACAATCAATGACATCTGGTATAATCGCATAGTCTTTTCCTCAACACTGCATTCATGTTTAGTGTTTTCTTTATCCCAGTAACAATAATAATGCTAAAATACAAAAACCAACCAAACAAAACTCATCACCTCACAGTCCCTCTAGGCTTTCCATGCTGTACATAGTTGCTATTCTATTTCCTTCTGTCTAGTTTATTTGTATTTATATTTTGTAAACACAGTCATATATGCAATATCACCCATGTTATTATTTTACATGAGGTTTCACTGTTATATAGATCCATGTTAAATTTTTTAGATTTCCTTATAGTGATACATATCTCCTTAGACTTTCCCTTTCAACAGCTGTCATAGCCATATAACTCTGCTAGTCGCAAACACCATGAGGTGCTCTCATCATTTCTACTCAATTCCAAAGATTTACAAAAAAACTTTTAAACCACTTCTGCACAGATTAACCATAGCTTTCCATTCTCTACCCTCCTTCTATTTTCAGGTGATTTATACTCTAATTAGTAATTCCATGTGTTTACAAAATATATTTATTTCATAATAGTGTAACCATGAAGTATTTGTCCTTTTATATCAGATTTGCTTCACTCAACATAAGGTCCTTGAGGTTCATCCATGTTGCCACATTCTTCACAACTTCTTTTCTTAACGCTGTATAATATTCTGTTGTATGTATACACAACAGGTTATTTATCACTTCATCAGTTGATGGACACCTGGGTTGATTCCACCTCTTGGCAATCATGAATTAAGCCACTATGACCATCGATATATTCGTGTCATTGCTCTCAGATCTTCTGGGTATGTAACTAGAAATGGTATTTCTGGATCACATGGCCAGTCTATATTCACCTTCCTTAGGAACTATTAACAGTCCTCTAGAGTGGCTGTACATTCCCAACAAGAGTGAATAAGTGAACCTATATCTCCACACCCTCTGCAACATTTGCAGTTTTCCAGCTTTTAAATAGTGGCCAAATAAGTGTGAAATGATATCTCGTAATTTTGGTATGCATTTCCCAAATCACTAGTGATGTTGAACATTTTTCATGTGTTTCTTTGTTATTTGTATTTCTTCTTTGGACAATTGTCTTTTCAAGTCTTTAGCTCATTTTTAAATTAGGTTGTTTGCTTTTTTATTGTTGAGTTGTATGATCTCTTTATATATTATGGACATTAAACCCTTATTGAATATGTGATTGCCAAATATGTTTGCCCAGTGATTCAGCTGCCTTTTCACCCTTTTGTAAAAGTCATGGAAGGGTAAAAGTTTTTAATTTTGAGGATGGGTCATTTATCTATTTTTTGGTTGTTGTTGTTGCTTGTGTTTTCGGTATAAAGTTTAAGAAACTATTGCCTAACACAAGATTTTGAACATATGTTCCCACATTTTTTTCTAGGAATGTTATGGTTATTGTTTTTATATTTAGGTCCTTGATCCATTTTGAGTTAATTTTTATATAAATTGTGAGATGAGGGTCATCTTTCTTTCTGTTGGATAGGCTATACATTTATCACATCATTATTTGTTAAATAGACTCTTCTAGCACAGCTGGGTAGGATTAAAGCCTCATAAAAAATCACTTGATTAATGTGCAGGGCTATTACTCATTTCCTGATTCATTTCTATTGGTCAATCTATCTGGCTGTATGCCAGTAGCATGCTGTTTTTGCCACTGTAGCTAAGAAATATGCATTAGAGTCAGGAAGTGAAAGTCCACCAATTTCGTTCTTTTTAATGATATTTTTGGCACTTTGGCACCCATTACTTTTCAAAATAAACTTGATAATTGGTTTTTCCATTTCTGAAAAAAATGCTGTTGGGGATTTTATTGGGATTATCTTGAATCTGTGAATAAGTTTGGGTAGAATTGAAATCTTAACCATATATTGTTTTCCATCTATGAACATGCAATATGCTTCCATTTATTTTAGTCTTCTTCAGTTTCTTTTAACAATGCTTGTAGTTTTATGAATAAAAGTCTTGTATGTCCTTGGTTAAGTTTATTCCTAAATATTTGAATTTTTAGTTACTATTATAAATGGATTTTATTTTTTCTGATTTCCTCCTGAGACTGCACATCAGTAGTGTATAGAAATGTTATTGATTTTTATTAATCTTGTATCCTGTCATTTTGAGAAACTCGTTAAAGTTATATATATTCATTATAGTAGCAATGTTGTGGACTTTTCAGGATTTTCTAGATATAGGATGATATCAGTGAATACTGCAAGTTTTAGTTCTTCCTTTCCTATTTGGGTGCCTTTTATTTCTTTATCATGCCTAATTGCTCTAGCAAGAATTTCTAGCACAATATTGAATAACAGTGCTGACAGTGGGCATCCTTGCCTTTTTCTTGGTCTCAGCGTGAAAGCTTTCAGTTTTTCACTGTTGAGTAAAGTGCTAACTAAAAGTTTTTCATATATGCACTTTGGCATACTGAGAAAGCTTCCTTCTATTCCTAACTTTTGGTGTGTTTTTCTCAAAAAGGATACTGTATATTGCAAATAACCTTTCTGCATCAATTGAAAGCATCATAAGATGTCTCTTCTTCAATTTATCAATGTGGTTTATTGCACTAATTGATTTTCTTGTGTTGAAATACCCATGCATACATAGATAAAACCCACTTGATCATTGTGTATAATTCTTTTAATGATTTTTATACAATTTGCAAGTATTTTGTTGAGGATTTTTGCATCTTTATTAATTAGAGATATTGGTCAGCTTTGCATTTAAAATGTTTTGCACAATATATCTTTTTCTAAACTTTCACTGTTAACTTGGTTGTGTCGTTATGTCTGAGGTGAATCTCTTATAGACAGCATATATGTAGCTCAATTATTAAAAATCCATTCTATCTGTCCATATCTTTTGATTGAGGAGTTCAAGCCATTAATACTAAGTTTTATTACTGTAAAGTCATTATTTACTTCATCCATTTCATCCTTTGGCTTTCTTTTGTCATATCTTACTATTGACACCCTTTTTACCCTTTAATTTATCCTTCTTAATAATCTTCATGTCTACACTCTTCTCCAATTTTCTCACCCTTGTTTTTTTCCTTACAGGATGCAGCAGTCCCTTTAGTATATCTTATAGTTATGGTGTTTTGGTAACATATTCTATCATTTTTTGTTTGTCTGTGAAGATTTTGAACTCACCCTCATGTTTAAAGGGTAACATTTCAAAATTATTGGCTGGCAGTTTATCTCTTTCAGTGCCTTTCAGATATCATACCACATTCTTCTCACCTCCCTGGTTTCTGATGAGAGGTCAGCACATAATCTTATTGAGGTTCCCTTGTATGTAATGCTTTGCTATTATCTTACTGCTTTCAGAACTCTCTCTTCATCTCCTATATTTGCCATTCTGAATAATATGTGTTTCAGGTTGGGTCTATTTGGATTTATTTTGTTTGGATTGCCTAGTCCTCCTTGGATATTGATATTTTTTGTCTTTCATAAGTGTTGGGAAATTTTTGGTCACTATTTCCTCAGACATTCTTCTTACACCTTTTCCATTCTCTTCGCCTTCTGGGACACTGCTAATGAGTATATTTATGATTTTTGCATTGTCATTTAATTCCCTGATAACCTCTTCCTTTATTCCCATTCTCTTCTTTTTGTTCTCCCATCTTTTCCAGTTCAGATATTCCATGTTCAGATATTGAATTTTGTCTTCAAACCATTCAAACCTTTTCTTCATCTCATTCATTGTGTCTTAATCTCATTCATTCTGTCTTTCATTCCCACAAACTCTGTTACTTTTCTTTGCACTTTCCCAAATTGTTCATTAAGCTCATGCAAGGTTTTCTTTATATCCTTTATCTTTTTAAGTATATTTTCATCCAAATTTTAAAATTGTTTTAGGAGAGTTGTGTGATTATCAATGATTAACTGTTTTAAATCCTGTATCTCCTCAGGATATTTGGCTTGTTCTTTTGGCTTGGCAATGTCTTTCTGTTTCCTAATATGGCTTCTAATTCTTTGCTGATGTCTAGGCATCTCTGAAGGCCAATTTGTCTCTCTTGCTTATTGTTTTTATTTTGTTTTACAGCTCTCCTATGATCTTTGGTTCAACTTATTCTAAGTCTTTAAAATTGCCCAGATTAAGTTATCAAAATTGGGTAAGGCTCACTAATGTGGCATAGCTTTTCTCCCAAGAGTTCAGATTAAGAGAGCCTTAAAAGAGGTTTTTCTCCATGCAATTTCCAGACTGGCCAGCACATGGTGATCATTGGTCTATCTTTCTACATTGGTGTTTCTGTCAATCTGTACTTCTCTACTTTCTGGTGTTTTGGTCTGGCCAGAGCCCAGATTAGAAGTGTTCTCTGCTGGCTGAGTCATTGAAAAGTAGCCCCCTGACTCCCCATCCCTTTTCCCTTGGAACAGCTGCGGGTAGGAAGACTTCACCCTCCCATAGTGAGCCAGGGGTTTTACTCCAGCTTAATATTTTGGAGTGGGTAAGGTAAGCCTTTCATAACTGCTGTGGGTGTTTGGTAACTCATGTTTGTTGTTGTGGGTTCTTTGTCTCTATGTCCCTCACTCTCCTGGGAGTTGTGTAGGAACTGTTCTCTTGACACCCAGAGCAGGTCCTTCCAACAGATTTTGGCCCTTTCCTTATTGTTTTTGTGGGACTTGAGCCCTTACTCCCTACTCTGACACCATCTTCCTTTAACGCTTTTACCCATTGTTTTCCTGATATCCTTGCTCTCTTCTTTCATTTTGTTGATTTGATTAAGGATATTGTTTTGGACATCCTTCATTAGTTGTTCCACATTCTAAGCCTCCTCTTGCTTTTATATTTTTTCATTAGACTGAGCAATGATTTTCTGTTTCTTAGTTTGTCTCGTAATTTTTAGCTGATATTTAGGCATCTGTTTATCTTGATGTACTTATTCAGTTGCTTAATCTATCTTTCTAATGTAAGACTTTATTATTTACGTTTTGTCTTAGATGTCTACTTTATCACTTGGTTTCACTTATTCTAAATCCTTCCCATGGTTTCTAGAGGAAGATTGCAGCCTGCCATTCCCTACTCCACCATTTTGTATCTCCCTCAAATTCTTCTTTGTGATCACACATTGTCTTAATACACTTTTCTGTTTATACATGTTTCCCTTCATATGCTTAAATTGATTTTGGATATTTGTTTGAACATTATTGATTAATTGTTACAAATGCTGGACTCTTCTGAAGATGAAAATTTTCTTATTAGTAGGTCATGTCACCCTGATTTTTTATTAAAAAATCAATTTTATTGATATATATTAATAAAGCATACAATTTATCCAAAGTGTACAAACAATGGTATTTGGTATAATCGCATAGTTGTACACTCATCAATTCCATCATTATTAAAGTAATTTCATTATTTCAATAATATTAATAAACAACAACAACAAAAAACAGACTAACAAATAAAATTCCTCCTCTCTCAATCACTCTGTTTTCCCTGATGAATATAGCTGCTATTTCTAGGTATTTTTGCACAATTACTTATTTGTTTATTAAGCAGTGTTTTTGTGACTATATCTTGATTTGTTTTAGTATAGAATTTAATTTTTTTGCTGGTGTCTAGGCATTTGAACGTCTTGATGAATTTACTCTGAACATCAGTTTTACTCCCTTGCTATTGTTTTTTTCTTCAGTGACTTTGTGATAAGCACTTCTTTGACACTTGTTTCAATTTAATCTAGATCTTTAGAGTAGGCAATGTCCAACTGATGAGATTTTTTTCTGTTATTTTTCATCTGATTCTTACCCTGGATATGCAGTACATTTTTTTAAAATTTACATATTGTGCTACTGTTCACCTCCAGGAGGAAGCTCCATTTCCTCTGTTTATTCTTCAGGAATCTTGATTGGTTCTGTTTAATTTTCTTTTGTTTCTATAGTTTTCCTACACTCCTTTCATAATCTCCGTCTACCATTGCCTGACATGTAATCTCTATAAGAATGGTCACACTGGTGAGGAGATTCCTCAGTCAGTATTTTCCAGCCAAATTTAGACAGGGATCCAAGAATGGGGTACTTAAAGTCTAAAAAATTCCCTGAGTAAGGGATCAGAAAGAAATAAAAACTTCTCCCAATGGCTCCCTGTAGCTGAATGTTTCTGGTCTGTCCAGAAGAATCTGTCCTTCAAAAAACTCTTCCTTACCATCGCATGGAGATACTGTGTATTTAAATCTGTACTGCCTCTGGCCATATTTGGGGCAGTGTTGAAAGAGTAGCTGTCACTGAATTTGTCCAGAGCAGACTTAAATAGTGGCTAAGCACTGGGACCCAGTGATTTGAGTCCCCTAGTCAAAAGCCATGATCACTGCTTTGTTGTACCTGCCTTGTTCTAATAGTTCTAGGTTCAAAAAGCATGATCTGGAGGTCTAATATAGGACCAAGAGACATGGACAGGATATGATAAACTCTAAAGTCCATCTGTATTAAATATCATATGGTGTTTAATTTTGAGGAGGTCCCATTTATCTATTTTTATCTTTCATTGTTAGTGCTTTGAGTGTACTGTTTAAGAAACTAGCATTAACATAAGATATTTAAGATGCTTCCTTACATTTTATTCTAGGATTTTTATAGTTCTAGCTTTTATATTGAGGTCCTTGATCCATTTCGGTTAATTTTTGTATAAGGTGTGAGCAAGTGATCTTCTTTATTTCTTTTAACTATTGATATCAGGTTCTCCCAGGACCATTTGTTGAATAGACTGGTCTGACCCAGTTGGGTGTGTTTGATAACTTTGGCAAAAATCACCTGACTGTGAATGTGAAGTCCTATTTCTGAGTTCTCAGTTCAGTTACATTGGTCAACACATCTATCTTTATGTCAGTATCTTACAGAGATTACCACTTTAACAAAGTAATATGCTTTAAAGTCACGAAGTGAGGGTCCTCCAAATTTGTTCTTCTTGAAACATTTTTGGCTATTCAGTACCCTTTGCCCTTCCTAATACTTTTGATAATTGACTTTTCCATTCCTGCAAAAATGGCTTTTAAAATTATGTTGGGATTGCTTTAAAACTGTAGGATTCACATCTTAACATATTTATTCTTCCAATACATGAATACAGAATGCCCTTCCATTTATATAGGTCTTCTTTGGTTTCTTTTAGTCATGCTTTTTAGTTTTGTGAGTACAGGTCATTTATGTCCTGGGTTAAGTTTATTCCTAAATATTTGATTATTTAGTCACCATTGTAAACAGAACTTTTTCCTGATTTCCTCCTCAGATTGCTCTTTAGTAGTGTATAGATATAATACTGATTTTTACATATTAATCTTGTATCTGGTTCTTTACTGTACTCATCTGTTTGTTCTAGTAGCTTTGTTGTGGACTTTTCAGGAATTTCTAAGTATAGGATAATGAAGGGTGAAGATAGAAAGCTTTACTTCTTTCATTCCTATTTGGATGCATTTTATTACTGTTTCTTGACTAATTACTCTAGATAGTACTTCTAGCACAATCTTGATTAACATTGGTGGCAGTGAGCATCTTTGTATTGTTCCTGATCTCAGCCGAAAAGCTTTCAGTGTTTCACTATTGAGTACAAATTTAGCTGTGGGTTTTTCATATGTGTACCTTACCATGTTGAATAAGTTTCCTTCTATTCTTTATTTCAAAGTGATTTTATCAAGAAAAGATGCTGCATTTTGTCAAATGCATTTTCTGCATCAATCGAGATGATGATGTGATTTTTCTTCAACTTATTAATGTGTATGAAAGTATATTAAGATCTTGTGGTAGTTGACGGATTCTCATACTTTTCACACAAAGCATAAGCAATAAAATAAAACATAGATAATTGAGACCTCTTCAAAATTAAACACTTTTTCTTCAAATGACTTCTTTCATTAAGGTGAAAAGTCAGACTACTCATTGGGAGAAATATTTCAGAAACCTCTTATCAAATAAGTGTTTGATCTCTATGTTATATAAAGAGGTCACACAGCTAACTCAACAATAAAAAGACAAGGAATTCAATTGAAAAACTGGGCAAAAGTCTTGAACAGAGATTTTACTAAAGAAGTAATACAAATGGCCTAAAAGCACATGAAAAGATTTTCAATTCACTAGCTATTAGGAAATGCAAATCAAAACTGCAATATCTTGCATTTCAAAATGGTCCTTATTTAAGAAATAAAAATTATATGTTCTGGAGTGGATGTGGAGAAGTTGGAACACTCATTTCCTTATGGTAGGAATGTAAAAGGTTGCAAACCCTATGGAAGTCAGTTTGGTGATTGCTTCTATATAATCCAGAAATCACACTACCAGGAATATACTCAGAAAACCTGAAAGAAATGACACAACTAGACATTTACACACTAATGTTCATAATGGCATTATCCCAAGCTGCTTAAAGATGGAAACAACCCAGGTGTCTATCAACTGATGAATGGACAAACAAAATGTGTTATATATATACAATGGAATACTATTCGGATATAAGAAGAAATCAACTTGGGATGCAGAAATTTGAAGGCATTATGTTTAGCGAAATATGCCTGACACAGGAGGACAAATATTGCATGCTCTTACTAATACAAACTTAATATCATGAATAAACTCATGAAGTAAAACTATAGAGTATAGTTTGCTAATAGATAGAATGTGAGTTGAAGGGGTAGCTGATGCTCAATATATGTAGAATGTTTAATGAGGGGGATTTTGAATGTAGGGATATGACTAGAATTAATTGTGGTACATTCTAGTGGGTATGATCAAGCCTGCTGATTTATAAATGTAATTGTGGCTGAGGGGGGTGGTAGCCTAGGGAGATGAATATCAACTGAAGAAAATCAACATGATGATTTGGATGGTGGATGATAATTATGAGTGATAGCATAAATAAAATATATTCCTGCATTACAAGGCTTAAAGACTATGGAGATACATGGAAAAAATACAACTAATGTAATTTAAGACTATAGTTAACATGAATATAGTAATATTTTTACAACAATGGCAAAAAGATACTATATCAATGCTAAGGGCCAATCGTGGGAATTATGGGATTTTTCCTATTGGACTAATGAAAATGCTTTGAAATCGACTGAGATGATGACAGCACAACTTTGCAATGGAACTGAGAGCTGCTGAGTATACACTTTGATGGGCTGAACAAGGTAGTGAACTGTATAACACAGTGAAGCCTGAGATAAATGATGGAATGTGATTGACAGTACAACTGTGAATATGTGATCTCATGAACTATAAAAAATATATAGTACTAATACATACGGCTAATAATAGGATGGTTTGTGAGAAAAACACAGCAAATATAACCTTTGAACTATAAACCCAAGTAATATCATGATGATGTTCTTTCATCATTTGTAACAAATGTGTTCCAACAATGTAAGATGTGGGTGGTAAGGAAACTTATGTGAATCCTATAAAGTATGCATGCTTGTTCTAACACTCAACTTCTCAGACAAAAAATATAAAATTTCATATGGCATATATAAATATCAGTGCATTGTCATCTATAAAAGTATGGAGTTTTAATATGCATTTCCTGCATGGACCATGATTACAAGCCCCTTAATTATTGTACAATGTGGATCAGTAAAACTAAGTCCACCAGAGTTAGAACAGAGACAAATAAATACTGATCCATAGAGACATTTTCAAACCTCATTTATCATGGTCTACTGTTGCACATTGGATGTACTGTGAGGAAAATATAAGCTGAAGAAATCTTTAAATACTATAGAAGGGTGTATGAGAAATTTGGTTGGAAGGAGAGAAGGAAGAAAGTAAGAAATGGGAAAAGAACTTGAGAGAGGAGAAAGAGAGAAATAAAAGAAATAAAAGAAAGAAAAACATATACAAAAATAATTCATCTTAAAAATTAAGTTAAAAACAGGACCGGATAAATTGAATGGTAGACAAAGCTGGAAGCACAGTATTAGTAAAGTGAAAGATAAATGTGAGGAATTTATGTTATTGTAGATGTAGTTAAAAGAATTGAATTGTAAACTTTAAAGTGGCTGAGGGAGCAGATGTAGCTCAAGTGGTTGAGCTCCTGTTTCCCATTTATGATATCCCAGGTCTGGTACCCAATACTTACTAAAAACAAAACAAATGAAAAAAACAACTCTGATTGGGGAGCAGATGTAACTCAGTGGTTGAACATCTGCTTCTCATGTTTGAGATCCTGGGTTCAATCCCAGGTACCTCCTAAAGAAAAGG
>JAQZBX010016245.1:0-36688 GCA_029593785.1 Cabassous unicinctus | reverse complement strand
ACACGAACAGATATATGCACACCAATGTTCATAGCAACATTGTTCACAATTGCCAAAATCTGGAATCAGCCCCGGTGTTCATTAACAGACGAATGGATAAGGAAAACATGGTACATACATATAATGGAATATTACTCATCTGTTAGAAGGAATAAAGTGCTAAAACATGGAATAATATGGATGAATCTTGAAGACCTTATGTTGAGTGATGCAAGCCAGGCATTGAAGGATGAACAGTATATGACCCCACTGATTTGAATTGAGGAGAGTGAGCAGTTTCTGAGAACCACTGTCTGAAAGATAGGTTAACAAGTGAGAGAAAGAGAAGAGTAGGTTGTGAGCCATCACCCATATGGACATAATCTATGGTAAAGTGATAGAGTATAGTTGCACATTGAATGATAGGACATGTGGGTTATGATATTACTGGGTTTGGTGGTGCAGGGTTGACAGGTGGGTAGATTAGGAAGGGCAGATTAGAATACCCAGGGCATGTAATTATGAATCTTCTCATCCAATGAGCCAAGACAGGGGAGTGTCATATGACCCAGGTGGATGGGGAGGAAGGAACAGAAAAGATCAAATGGGGTATTTAGTGGTCATGGGAAATATTTTTCATTTCCTTACAGTAATGGACACAGGACATGGTAAATATCATCAAAAAGAATTAAACTGTTCTGTCTAAATTGTAAACTATACTGTAAACCATTGACAATGTTTAGTAACTATGTTTCACTATCTGTATAACAGGTATAACAATGCTACCATCCACAATAAAAAAAAAGGTTTTAATTTTATGGGGTGGGGAAGGGGGAGGGAGGTTGAGTACATGGGGTCTCTAGTATTCAGTGTGAGATTTTGCTGTGACCTAAATCTTCTTTGAAAACTAAATGAAAATTTGGGGGACACTGGGGAATGAGAGGGGGAAGGTGCCATGGTACAGACTCGACATCTGATAATGCAGTGATAAAAGGAGAAATAATAAAAATAAAAAATAATTACAAAGAATTTTTTTCCCATTTTCATTCTTTGAATGTCCCAATCCATTAATAATACTTTTAGGTCTTTTTTTTTTTCTGAGTGTCCTTGTATTTTATCTCTTGCATTTAAGATTGTCGTTATTATTTCATTTTCCTATTAATTGTATTTGGTTATTATATGGGCTTCATCTTTAAGGAAGGTTTCGATTACAGAAGGGTTACAATGGGGGCTGCAGAAGATAATTGGTGGGGGCTGTCTGGGATGGGGGATTCATGGGAGTAAGTTCATCTAAATATATATGTAAGATATGTAAAATTGTTCAAATGATCGGGGGATGTGGCATGGTCATGGTGGGTAGATAATCACTCAATAATTGAGGGAATACAGAATTCCCAGCCTGGAGAACTCTGCCACACTCTCCAAGGGAGCAGTAACAGTCCCCTGACTGCAGGGGCAGTGTCTGGCAAAAGAGGACGGCCAACTGTTTGGTTCTTGTTATTGATGACTAGCCTTATGAGACTTTGCTCTTGTAATTGAAACTTGGCCTACTGTTATGGGGTGCCTAAGGGTTGCCATCTGAGAGCCTCCTTGTTGTTCAAACGTGGCCTCTCTCTAAGCCAAACTCAGCATATGAATGCATTACCTTCCCTCCAATGTGGGACATGACTCCCGGGGATGAGCCTCCCTGGCAACAAGGGATTAATATCAAGTGCCAACTGGAAACACGACTGGAAAAAAAAACCTTGAATAAAAGGGGGAAAACGTAAAGACAAATGAGTTCATGTGGCCAAGAGACTTCAAAGAGAGTCGGGAGGTCATCCCAGGGGTAATGCTTATGCACACCTCAGAAGGATCTCATAGAACACCAAAGTGGATATCACCCCACATACAGGGCCTCCTGAGGGCTCTGGAGACACCCAGGTCCTATACAAGGGGGGATAGCCCCAGAGATTGACGCCTTATCAGTGGGCCCTACTTTGGAATCTCTGCTCCAGAGAGTGACAGAGTTGGACTCAAATAAGTCCTCCCTACACATGGTCCATCAGTCCCTTCTATTCAAACCTATATGTGAGGCTGGAGTTTGTATGTGTACTTCCAGAGACTGTAGCCTCTGGCCTGCCTATGTGCCAGCTGTCCCTGGAATCTCAGTGGAGCTGCAACTCCTACTCTACAGCTCAATGGACTCACCCAAGTCACCTGGTGCGGAGACAATGATGGACAATGGCCATCCCATGGAATGGAGAGAGCCTGCAGCTGAAGGCAGGATAATCCCATCCACTATATCCATGGGATATATGCCCACTCTCACTAGGAGGTGTAGTGGATATCACCATTCCATTTCCTTCAGGACTGGGGAAAGAGCTATGGACTACAGTGGATTTAATGGTATTCTGTTGTAGACATATTTTGACTCTAGCAATGGAAGAAATTATAACAGTGAGGTGGAGCCAGTGGCCACTAGATGCTTTCAGGGTGGGGAGGGGAAGGGCATTTGTAATACAGGGGCTTTTTCAGGACTTAGGGGTTTTCCTGAGTGACAATTTGGTGATGAGTATAAGCCATTTTACATCAGCATATACCATGCAGAACTGTGTGGGAGAGAGTGTGGTCTATGAAGTGAACTGTGGTCTATGCTTAGGGGCAAAGCCCCAGGATGTATATATCCGTTGCAGGTGATGTGCCACACTAATGAAAGATGTTTATGTGAGATGTTATGGGTGGTATGGGAGGTGGAGATGATGGAAATTCCTGTAATTTTTGTGTAACATTTATATAATCTAAGCATCTTTTAAAATATATATGAAAATAAATAACATTTATGTAAGCAAATGCACATATACACATATATATCTATATATCATTTTACAAATATTGGTTTGTATTGTTAAAAATTTGATTTTTACCCACAATTAAAAAAAAAACCTAAAAAATAATAGTAAAAACCTGCAAACCGAAGGAAAGGGGGCAAATTTGAGTTCTTACTTTAATACATTAATTTTTTTTCAAATGGACAGATTAAGCCAAACAGAAAAACACAGTTAAGCCATATAAATAACCAAGAAAAAAATTGCCTCTACCAATGAACAACATTAAACAACAGAATCCATCCTTGAGGAAGGCAGACATTATAAGTAATAATCAAAGACATTAAACTAACTCTACCAAGTATGACAAATAAGCTAGAGAAAATCATGGACAAGTTAATAAATATATCAAGAAAATGATAAATGACCAAATTTCAAATTTGAATAGAGAGATAAAATTTTTATAAAAGACCAACGAAATAATTTGTAACTGAAAAGCTGAATACTTGGAACAACAAAATTCACAGAGAGAGATTAAACAGAAATCTTAAACAGGCAGAAGAAAGAATCAGTGCATTCAGAGATAGGACATTTAAAATCATCCACTGTGAGGAACAGAAAGAAAAAAGAATGAGGAAAAATGAACAACACCTATGAGACCTGTGAGAAAACAATAAGGCAATGTATGCATCTTGAGAGTCCCAGAAAAATGAAAGAGAAAGAATATTTGAAGCAATAATGGCTGAAATCGTTCCAATTTTGATGAAAGACGTAAGTGAATACAAACATTTCAGCAAACTTCAAATACAATAAACCCACGGACACCCATAAAAGACAATTTATAATCAAATTGATAACTGTCAAAGACAGAAGAAACTCATTATGTACATTTGATCCTCAACAAGAATAACAGCAAATTTCTCACCAGAAACCATGGAATACAGAAGGGAATCAGATGACATTAATTTTATAAAAAGAAAAAAAAATGATCTACTAATAATTTAATGTCCAGCAATGCTTTAAAATATGAGGGGAAAAAGTAAGACAACCCAGAGAAACAGAAGTTGAAAGTTTTGTTTTATTTTTTGTATACTTCTTAAAAACTTAAAAAAAAAATAAAAAAAATACTTAGATTAAATAAATGTTACACAAAAAAATATAGGGATTCCCATATGCCACACCTCCCATAACCTCCTTCTACATAAACATCCTTCATTAGTGTGGCACATTAATTCCAATTGATAAATGAATCCTGGGGCTTTTCCATTAAGCATGGACCATAGTTCACATTGTAGACCACTTTCTCCCACACAGCTCTGCATGTTATATGATGATATAAAATGTCCTATATCTGTCATTGCAATGTCTCTCAGGACAATTCCCAAGTACCGAAAAAGCCCCTGTATTACAATTGCTTTTCCCTCTCCCTGCTCCCAGAGCCTCCAGTGACCACTGGCTCCACATCAATGTTGTAATTTCTTCCATTTCTAGAACCACAATATGTCTCTAGTAGAATATCAGTAAGTCCACTCTAGTCCATAGCTCTTGCCCCCATCCTGAGGAGTCTGGGATGGTGATGTCCACTCCACCTCCAATTGAGAGGGGGCTTATATCCTGTGGGGAAGATGGATCAGATTATCCTGCCTGGAGCTGCAGACTGTCTCCATTCCTGGGATGGCCGTTGCCCATCATCACTTTCCTGCCAGTTGTCCTGGGTGATTCCAGTGAGCTGTAGAATAGGATTTGCTGCTCCACTGAAGTTCTGTGCCCAGCGAAGACATGGGCAGCCCAAAGACTTATGACCTGAGAGTTTTATTTGCCACTAGATGTATGCTACAAGAAATTCTAAAGAGCACCCTTCAAATTGAAAGGAAAGCATACTGTACAATAGTTTGAAGTAATGTGAAGAAATAAAGATCTCTAGTAGAGATAAATGCATGGATAAATATAAATGCCATTATTAGTGTACTTTCATTTGTAATTTAAAACACAAATGCATAAAATAATTATAAATCTGTTTTTTTCATAAATTGGATAAAGATCTAATTTGTGATGAGAATAAGATAAAAGAGGAGTGATGGAGGGTTCTAGGAACATGATATTTGCATGCTTTTGAATAAAAGTTATCAAGTCAACCTTGATTGGTATAGATTTAGATTATTCAAGGTAACCCACATGATAACCACAAAAATATTTATAATATACACAGAAAGAAAGAATGGATTCAAAATGTTTCACTACAAAAGACCAAATAAACAGAAAAGTAAGCAATGGAGCACATAAGAGAGAAGAAAAACAATAAGATATACAAAAGCAAAGAGTAGAATTTCCCACAAGTTTATTTATTTATTGTTCAATAAGCTTCAATTTTTAAGGGGTACAGCATCATTTGAATTTGGTATCGAGTAGCATTTGAAGGGAGGTTTCTTAGGAATTTGGCACAAACCATGCCATTATTTCCATGGGCACAAACTACATTTTCCCCAGATATCTCTGGTTTTGTTAGGTTTGCCAGCAGGAATCACTGTGTTGTTCTTTGCTTTAAAGGTTAAGAACAATGTGTGATCACAGAGATGAATTTGTAAATGTAAGAAGAAACTAACTGAAATTATGGTATGAAAGGCACAATCGTAGGGATTAAATATTTATTAGAGACTTTGAATCAGTTATCAAAAACCTTCAAACAAACAAAAGCCTAGGATCAGATGCATTCACAGATGAATTCTAACAAGCATTCCAAGAATAATTAATACCAGTCCTGCTCAGTCACTTCCAAACATTTGAAGAAAAGGCTACAATACTTTACTCATTCTATGAAGTCTATATCACACTAATACCAAAGCCAGCTAAAAGTACTACAATATAAGAAAATTACAGACCAATTTTTCTTATGAATATAGATGCAAAAATCCTTAGCAATATACTTGCAATTCAAATCCAACAGCACTCTAAAATAATGAAGCACCACGACCAATTGTTTTTTTATCCCAGTGATGCTGGTTAAACATAAAGAAAGCAGTAAATGTAATACACCATTAACAAATGGAAGGGACAAAATTAAATAACCATCTCTATTGATGCAGAAAAGGCATATGACAAAATATAGTAATATAGTAATCTTTCTACTTAAAATTTCCTTAGAAAAATAGTAATACAGGGAATTTGCCTCAACATGATAAAATGCATATATGAAAAACCCACAGTTAACGTAATACTCAATGGTGAATATATTAGTCAGCCAAAGGGGTGCCAATGCAAAATACCAGAGATTGGTTCGTCTTTATAAAGGGTATTTATTTGGGGTAGAGGTCCACATCTCTCAGGTTATAAAACATAAGTTTCTTCCCTCACCAATGTCCGTTGTCAGGTGTTGGAGCAAGACAGTTGCCAATGTTTGCCATGGTTCTGGATTCTTGGGTTCCTCTCTTCCCGGGGCTGCGTTTCTCTCTGGGCTTAGCTCCTCTGGTTCCTCCACAAGGTCACCTGTAGATTATAAGGCTCTCTAGGTTTTTCTTCTCTCCACAAGGCCAGCTGTGAATTCTCAGGCTAATGGCTCATCACTATCGCGGGGCCTTCTCCCCAACATCAAACCTCCAAAATCAAAACTGCTACTCAAAACTGCTGAAACTCTGTTCTTTGTGATGCCTTTTATATTTTATTCCCCACCCACCAAAGGGTGGGTCTCAACACCCTACTGACATGGCCCAGTCAAAGCCCTAATCATAACTTAATCATGCCCAGATGAACAGATCAGTTTACAAGCATAATCCAATATATATTTTTGGAATTCATAATTACATCAAATTTCCCAATGGCTACAGTTAAGAATGAAAGTTCTCCCTCTACTTCTGGAGCAATACAAGTATGCTCACTGTCACCAGTCTTATTCAAAATTGGACTGGAAATTCTAACCATAGCAGTCAGGCAAGAACAAGATATAAAAGGAATGGAAATTGGAAATGAAGAAGGAAAAAAATTACTATTAGCAGATGACATGATTCTATATGTATTAAGACCTGAAAAATCCACAACAAAGTTAATAGAGCTAATAAATAAATTTGCCAATGTGACAGTACAAAATCAACGTGCAAAAATCACTAGTGTTTCTATACACTGGTAATGAGCAATCTGAGAATGATATCAAGAAAAATATTCCACTTACAATAGCAATTAAATGAATCAAATAGCTAGGAATAAATTTAACCAGGGATGTGAAGGATTTGTACACAAAAAACTACAAAATATTGCTAAAAGAAATCAAAGAAGACCTAAATAAATGGAAATACATTCATTGTTCTTGGATTGGAAGGCAGCATATATTAAGATGTCAATTCTACCCAAAATGATTTATGGATTCAACACAATACCAACCAAAATTCTAACAGCCTACTTTACCGAAATGGAAATGCCAATTATCAAATTTATTGAGAAGGCTAAGTGTGACATTTTGAATTTGTGAATCCTCCAAAAAGATTATGTTTTTTAATATAATCTTATGCTTTTGAACATAAGCATATGTTCAAAAGGTTATGCTTTTGAACATAATCCTTGTGTGTGTAAGACCCTTTTAATTGGAGTATGTCATGAAGCATGCCTCAGGTTGAGTCTCTGTCCTCTTACTGGGTATCATATACATGGAGACAGAGAGAGAGAGAAAGACAGGAAAAGGAAGCTCTAACATTTGTTTCCACCATGTGAGAGAAAGGACTTCTGGTTCACTCACAGCTAAAGGAGAGAAGCCCCAAGAGGCTCAAGGAGCTGAGACCCAGGGAGAGAAACAGATCAGCCACAGCTGAGTTGAAGGCGAAATTAGAGCAATCCCAGCAGACCTATTGTCTTGCCTGATTGCCAAGTGGCAGGATGCTAGGATCACCAGAAGCTGACTTTGTTGAGAAAACATCTCTGATGGTACATTGATTTGGACATTTCTTCAGCAGCATAAACAAACATTGTCCCATTTAAACATTGCATATTCATAACCATAGATTTAAAATTACTTTTTATGCATTTGCATTTTAGGAACTTTAAGAAGTAAAAAGTGGTGTTACATATCTTAAAATGCAATATTATATCAAAGGCATTTATAATTACCTATATTACCATTACTGGATGTCTTTATGCTGCTTTTATCCACTGTCTGGTGTCCTTTCCTTTCAGTTTTTAGGACTCCTTTAAGCATTGTCTGTAGGTCACATATAATGGTGTTGGGCTCCCTCACCTTTTATCTGGCAATATCTTAACCTCTCCCTAATTTTAATGTCATTATCGCTATATATAATATTATTGGTGGGAAATTGTTATCATCCAGCACTTTAAATATGTCTTTCCACTGTCGTCATGACTCCTTGTTTTCTGATGGGAAATAAGCACTTGATCTTATTGGGATTCCATTGTGCATCATTAATTGTTTATCTCTTGCAAACCTTCAGAGTTCTCTCCTTGTCGTTGACATTCAACAGTTTTACAACTATGTGTCTTGGTATGATTGTCTTAGAGTTTATCTTCTTTGAGATTCACTGGATGCTTGAATACATGTGTATATTAACATCTTTCATTTAACTTAGGGGACTTTCTGCCATTATTTATTTGTAGATTCATTCCATCCCTTTCTCTATTTTCCTTCTAGGACTCCCACAATGCATATATTTATATGCTTAATATTGACCCACAAGATTTTTAGACCGTGTTCACTTTTTTGTATTAATTTAGTCTATGTTCCTCAGCCTGAAACATTTCCATTGTCTTGCTTTCAAGTTCATTGATTCTTCTCCTAAATTTAACCTGTTATTGAAGCCATCTTGTGGGATTTTCATTTCATTTATTGTCACCTCCAACTAAAGTATTTCTGATATTATTTTGTAATGTTTCTATCCTGTTTTTGAGATTCTTGTTTTAATCACTCAGTTTTCTTAATATCCTTTCCCTCTTTCTTCTTTTCTTCCTTTCTCTCATTGAGCACATTGAGGATCATTTTGTAAAGACCTTTTCTTGTGAATTAAATGTGGGCAAAGTTTGTTGATTGTAATTGTATCTTTTTTTCCCCAGAATATTCACCTGTATTTATTTATTTTTTTAATAATAATTTTTTTTTATTTTTGAAAAAATAATTAGATTACATGAATGTTACACAAAAAATATAGGGATTGCCATATGCCCCACAACCTCCCACATAAACATCGTTAATTAGTGTGGCACATTCATTAGAATTGATAAACTCATACTGGGGCTTTGCCACTGAGCATGGACAATAATTCACATTGTAGGCTACACTCACTCCCAAACAGTTCTGCATGTTATGTGATGATATAAAATGTCCTATATCTGTTGTTCAAACGTCATTCAGGATGATTCCCAAGTCCCAAAAAAGCCCCTGTATTAAAACTGCTTTTTCCTCTCCCTGCTTCCAGAGCCTCCAGTGGCCACTGGCTCCACATCAATGTTGTAATTTCTTCCATTGCTAGAATCACAATATGTCTATAGTAGAATACCAGTAAGATCACTGTAGTCCATAGTTCTTTCCCCAATTCTGAGGATTCTGGGATGGTGATGTCCACTCCACCTCTAATTGAGAGGGGGTTTATATCTCATGGGAAAGATGGATGGGACTTTCTTGCTTGTAGTTGTAGATTCTCTCTGTTTCTTGGGATGGTCATTGTCCATCATCTTCCCTTTGTTAGGTGTCCTGTATGAGTCCAATAAGCTGTAAAGTACATGTTGCCACTCCGCTGATGTTCCAGGACCAGCTGGCACAAGGACAGCCCAAAGACTCCAGTCTCTTGGACATACATGTACAAACTCCAGCACAAAGTATAGGTTTAAAAAGAAGGGACAGATGAGCCATACGTAGGGAAGACATAATTGAGCCCAATTCTGTCACTCACAGGAGCGCAAACTCTAAAGTACGGCCTACTGGAAAGGCACCAAACTCCAGATCTTTCTGCTCTGACCATAGGACCTGGGTGTCTCCAGAGCCTTCAGGAGCCCCACTATTTGGGGTGGTATCCACTTTGTCATTCTATGAAATCCTGCTGAGATGTGCATAAGTTTTACATCTGGGATGACCTCCTGACTCACTGTGAAGTCTCTTAGCCAAATAAACTCATTTGACTTTACATTTACCCCTTTTATTCAAGGTCTTTTTCCAGTTGCATTGCTAGCTGGTGCTTGGCAGTAATTCCTTGGTGTCAAGGAGGCTCATCCCTCGGAGTCATGTCCCAGTCTGGGAGGAAAATAATGCATTTATATGTTGAGTTTGGCTTAGAGAGAGGCCACATTTGAGCAACAAGGAGGCTCTCAGGAGGCAACTCTTGGGCACCCCTCAACAATAGGTTAAGTTTCAATTCAAGAGCAAAGGCTCATAAGCATAGTCATCAATATCAAGGGCCCATCAGTGGCTCATCATCCTTCACCAGGCATTGTCCCTGCACTTGGGGGACAGTTTCTGCTCCATTAGAGAATGTGGCAGAGCTCTCCAGAAAGGGAATTCAGTATTCTCTTGGTTATTGTGTGAGTCTCCACCCACTGTGACAATGCCCTGTGAACATCTGAACATTTTTATATACCTTATATATATGCCCAGGTGAACTTCCTCCCATGTATCCCCCATCACTGACACCCCTCACCAGTGATCCTCTGCTGCCCCAGTTGTAACCCATCTGTGAGCTATAGATTCTTCAAAAATGAAACCATTAAAATAGCCAATACAATTAATAGGAAAATGAAATAATGATGGGTTTAAATATAAGAAATAAAAAAGAAAAGAAATTTAAAGAAAACTAAAAATAAAATAAAATTTAATAATTAGGATATTAAAAAATAATGAAAAATGTTTAAAAATTTTTTGACATTTTGCCTCAATCACTGTAATATCTATTGTCCTGTATGTATAGTGACATATTCTTCCATTTATTCCCCAAATTCTTACCTTCTTTCATTTTGTTTTCAGAGAAGTTTTAGGCCAAAGTAAAGTCACATACAGAATCCAGGAGACTCCCATATACCCAACATCCTCCCACTTTTCTCCCTTCCCATATTAATACCTTTTGATATGTGGATGGTACATTTGTTACAAATGATATACAAATAGTGAAACAGAACTGCTAAACATGGTCAATGGTTTACATTATGGTTTACATTTTAGCCTGTACAATTTTATACATTTTGATGATATTTAACATGGCCTGTGTCCATCTATGCAAGATAATGTAGAGCACTTCAGTAATCAATTGGCTTCAGTAATCACATCAGTTGCCAACATAGACAAACACACCAGATGCACACCAAGCATGGCATGTTGATAATGGGAAAGGATGGACAAAGTGTGCCAAATGTACCCTATGGACCATGGTTAGTGGTCATAGTATGATGATATTATCTCATAATCTGTAACAAATCTTCCATCATGGAGTGCTGTGTTGGTGGAAAGCTGTTGTTTGTGAAGTCTTCAAATGTTCATGATTGTTTTCTAAGTTCACATTGTGTAATAAAACATATCAAAATTAATAATAATAGTGTGGTTTGGGGAAAAATTGCAATAAATGTAAGATATGGACTTTACTCAGTAGTAAGATTTTGATATTTTTTGTGCACATATTTGTTGTTTAAAATAGAAAAAAACATTTTCAAAATACCTGACAAAATGCAAAATTTGAAAATAATGTTATATTTCTATTATCATCTTAATATAAATTATTTCCAAAGAATGAAAACATTACTCAAAAGATAAACTTCACACTACTTGAAAATTTAAGATATTTAATTAGCTTCTTTGAAAATACAGTCATTAAAAATGAGAGGAAAAAGATTTCATTTATTGGTGAATGCAATTTTTACAAAAAATTCTGTAAATTTTTTTAGTTATTTAAATAATGTTAACAATACTAACTGTACAATAAGTACAACAGGGTTCCAGTTTTGCTTTTCTGTTTCCTTATTCTTTGAATAAACTCACTTTTGGTTTGGTAATTTAAAGAAGATCTTTGTGAAATATTTTATGAATCTGTCCTCTATTGATAGCAAGCTCTAGTTTTTCTTTCACAGAAAGTATTCCTGATTAGTCTTTCTATTCTTGGATGTTTTCTCATATATATAAGTATTCTGATGTGGGTACTCATTTTTAAATAACTACTGGTATGTCCTATTCTAGTTGTTTAAAAGCATTTGAAGCAAAATGAAAGTTATTCTTAGAGTAAAAAGCAAGGCTGACAGCTCACAGACAAACTTCCACTCAAAAACATGATGCATAGTCCCGAAACTCAAACTCTGTCCCTATGTTATGCAGATGCACCTGCCCACAACCAAGAGGGAAAAAAACACCTGTTGGCTGAACAATGACAGAAAGCCCAAATCAACTCTTCCCCAGATGTCAGGCAGAGTGGCTCATAAAGGTCAAGGGATGCATGGTCCAGTCTGAGAGTACAGCTGTTTCTCTCCATGCACCCATTTTTCTCACTTTCTTTGCTGTATATGTTTCCATTTTATGTATATAACACAATTAATTCATTTTATTATTGATTGACATTTCCATTATTTCCTTTCATATCTATTATTCATAAAATTGCCATAAGAATACTGAATGTTGATATGATAATTTAGGTTTCAATTTGTATTTTATTAATGAGTAAAGATGTTGAACATTAATTTTGAGATGATGGGAGGGCACAAAATTCAGCAGAATCCATTATCTCAATCAAATTAAGGATCATAATGTATCATGCAATATAATATTTGGAGATCACCATTTAAAGTAATTTTTTTGCTAGCTTCACCATTATTTTCATAGAGATGGGGAATCTAAGTTGTCCAGCCATTTCTCAGACATTACTTTATACCAATATGATTTTTCTTTCTTCTTGAATACTGAAGTTTTGTTTCATACAGGATTCAACTTGATGGCATTGACACTCCGTATAATCAATATTATCTTTCACAGGCTCTGTATTCCTCTTTTTACAAGAGACAGTAAGAAGCAATAATAGAAGTACTTGCCAAAATTGATTGCCAGTTAAAAAATTGAAAAAAAAAAAACACATAAGTTGATAGAGCTTTTCTACATAGTTGAGAGCTATTCTATGTGTAGGGCATAGATACAACATTCCCAGAAGATTTCAGGTGACAAGTGAACATGTGAAATATCTCCAAATTCATTATCAGTGAAAAATTGCAAGCATAAAACAACAGACACCAATTTTCAGTCATCAAATAACTTCAACTTTTAACAATGTTGTTCTCTATGCAGTTGTGGAGATGAGATACTTCCCCACAAAAGCCAGTGTAAAGTAGTGGGAGGGTACAGGAAGTCAATTTGCACTTGTTATCAAGAGATTAAAAATATTTATATGGATTAAATTAGAGATTTTCATAGAAATGAAATATCTGAACTATTAAGATTTATATAATTGAGAAGATTTTATTATTTATGTATTTATAATCAGTAAAATAGTATAAAAGTAGTTCAAACAATGTGTTATAAAAATAAATATATTGCACATAGTTAAAATAGAATTACTATGTGATAAAATTTATTTTCTAAAAAATTTTACTGACAATGTTTAAGTTTGCCTTTCCCTAAAATTCAACCTAAGAGAGGGTCTTTGCACAGTTAATTTATATGAGGAAGTTATTTCTGGAAACCTGTCTGGGAACTGAGAAGAGGGAAACACAACAGTAAGGCAGGAAGTAATAACAACATAAGGATAATTATTGACCTCGTTAGTGGTGTGGGAGTTGAAGCAAGACACAAGATTAATATAATTGAAAGAGATATTGATTTGCACGAAAATACACCAAAATTTAGAAGGAAGTTAGAAATAAATTTAAATTGAGAAAAAGTAAAATTCAAGGTTAGAATGGTAAATTGAAACTAGGATGTTTAAATTTTAAAGAATCACATTTAAATTTAGAACAAGTTGGAAGTAGATTTAGTTTATTAATTTGTTTAAATTTATTTATTTTATTTATATAAATGCTAAAATATGGAAATATGAAATCTGAGGATGAAATAAATGTGGATTTTTCATAATATTGCTGTTCTGGAAATGTGATTATAATATACTCTCATTTAATGTGCAATGACGACTATGCAATTTGACTCGTAAAAAAGTCATTATGTAATTAGATGATCATGAACTTCTGCTAAAAATACATTATGCTCATAAATTATCTCAAAGACTATTCTGAATGTTATATTTCCAAAGCCACAGTAAAGAAACATGTTTTTTGTAAAACTCAGCTCTCATAGCTTATAAAAATGCTCAACAATATAAAAAGTGGAAGAGAAAAAGTTCTCAGATTTAGAATATTCATTTTCAATTTAATTACTGCAAAAATAAAACAGGAAAATGCACTCTCAGTAATTGAAATAAAATGTTAATTTTGAAAGAATTAAAAATTGTCCCAGGTAAGAAAGAGATTCATGTTGATGAAGATGAATGGGAATTGAACAATAATCCCCACACCTATGGCCTATTAATATGAACATAACCCTTTGAAAATTACCACTGGATTGGAAGTTGCCAAGACTCTCATAAAAATTCAGATGCATTTAACATTAAAAAAATGCAGAATCCTATGTAGCAGCAACAATGGAATCAGATAGATAATAATTTAAAAATAAATGAGTGTATTCAAATAATTATATATGCTGTAGCAGTCAATGGAGTCATGATTATTTTGGACATTTAATCTTTGAGATCATTATTCCAGCAAACATTTTGAAAAAAGCCACTTGCATGTCCCTGTTTCTCAGGCTGTAAATGACAGGATTCAGGCTGGGAGGTAATAGAGAATATACCACAGACATAAAGAGGTTCAATGATAATAGGGATTTTGAGGTGGAACCTAAGTATGCAATGAGTGTAGAGGACATGAATAAGGTCACTACATTGGGGTGTGGCATGCAAGTGGAGAAAGTTTTAAACCTGCCTTGAGCAGATGGAATCCTTAGAACAGTGGAGAAAATGTGAACATAGGAAATATTCATTAAACTGACACATACAAAGGCCAAACAAGAGATAGCAATAATAAATGCATATTCTAAATTATTTTCTCCATAACAGGTAAGTATAAGCAATGATGGAATATCCCAGAAAAACTGATGCACTATGTTGGACCCACATAAATTGACAGAAAATGTACCAGCTACATGAATGGAGCCATTGACACAACCACTGAACCATGATGCTGTCACCATCTGCACACAAGAACGTCTTTTCATAATGGCCTCATGGTCCACAGGAAGGCAGATGGCAACATAGAGATCATAGGACATCACTAGAAGAAGGGAATATTCTGAGCCAGCAATAAAAGGAAAAAGAAAAACCATTGAAGCACATCTTGGAAGGAGATGGAATGTCTGTTTTTCAGCAATTTCATGATGGATTTCGGAACAGTGACAGAGATATAGCAGATATCAAAGAAGGACAAATTCTTCATGAAGAAATACATGGGAACTTGGAGATGCTGGCCAACGGTGGTGAGATGATAATGAGGAGATTCCCCATGAGTGCTGCCAGGTAAATGAGGAAGATGAGTGTGGCATAGAGTCTCTGTAGCAACCAGCCATCAGGGAATCCCATGAACAAGAATTCTGTTATGAGGGTCATGTTGGTAAATTTCTCAGGCATGCTGATTCTTGGCTATGGACATATAAGAAAAGTGATAATTTCCTCATTCACTTACGTTCTGTTCATTCTACCAATTGGTCTTTGTTATTCTGAGGAACATATTCAAGAACATCAGAGTAATCTCCTCCATACGCCAGAACAAATCCTATGTTGCAAACTATAAATTCTTTATTCCTGCAAATTAAATTTTACTAAACCATTAGGAATAGCATAGGATAATTTATCATACTCTAAAAT
Organism: Cabassous unicinctus; assembly: GCA_029593785.1. Lineage (NCBI taxonomy): Eukaryota > Metazoa > Chordata > Mammalia > Cingulata > Chlamyphoridae > Cabassous > Cabassous unicinctus. Next base: position 21,042 of record JAQZBX010016245.1, on the reverse strand, counting down.
TTGTGCATAAAATGGAAGAAAAAAAAGATTATCTCACCAGTACATAAATGAGGGATTCTTCTGTTTTTGTTCTAATAGGTGAAATGTAGTAGGAATATTTATTAAAATAGAGAAGTTAGTTATTGGTAATGGTATTTTGGTTCAGCTTTAGTTACTAGGAGCTGTTTTATTGATATTTTTGGAGAAACAATATTAGGAATTTCAGCTATCATTTCTTTTTCTACTTTTGTCTATTACAGGAGAAGTAACTGGAGTTAGCTGTGGACGAGGCTGATGTAGCTTCATTCTGAATGCTTTTTCTAAGAGAATGATAGTGCCTATGACAAATAAATACAGCTTTTACATATTCAAGATCATAACTGGATCACCAACATTTTAAAAGAAACTTCAAGTTAATCAGAGAATAGATTAACTAACTTTGGATACTTAATAGAATGCTAGATGCATCACACATTTCATTTATTCTGATTTAATTGTTCAGAAACATCTTGATTTGAAAAAAAAAATTCCTTCAGTAGGGCCTATGACTGCCATGGATGTAAAAAAATAAAAATTAAATTAAATAAGCATCATTTTATTTTTCTTAAAGAAAATGGAATTAAGCAGGTGAAATAAATCTATCTACTTAGAAGTTTCAAAAGGCCTAGTCTGAACAGGGCAGTAGCAAACAGAAGCTTAAAGTGGGATATCTATAGATTTGTGGAAACATACTTAATTAAGAAAAACACAATTTCTGTCATTTCAGAGATGTATTCAGTAAATTGCTGTGGAACTTAAAGACAATGAGGCTGATAAAGGTCTCTTTCCCAAAAAGGAATAAAGCCTTGAAGAAATGGGTTATTTTTCCAACTGGATGACTATTCTTTCTATTGTTCTGACTGCCTCTTGCATTCTTTTGCAACTTTGCCAAGTAACAGTCTTCTCTCCACAGGGAAGCAGAGGTTGAAAGGACAATTTTTATGGGTCTTGAATTTTGTGTGAGGTTACAAATTGCCTAATTAAATGAGAACTAATTAAGAGTATTGGCCAAGATAACTGAAGGGGAGTTCATTTCCTTGAAAATGATGCCATCCTGTACATGGAGGGTTTGAAGTGCTAATAATAGGCTCATAAATAACTTTACCCCTTTAGTTTTCCAGCTCTAAGTCCTATCTCATCAATAATAGTTTGTTTATTTTTATTAGAGCCATCCTAGTGGATTTGAAGTGGTATCTCATTGTGTTGTTGTTTTTTAAATTATTTTTCTTTCTTTTCCTTTTTTTTTTCTTTTCATTGGAGAAGTTATGATCTTACCAAACAACCATGAATATCATGCAGAATTCCCATACATGACCCCAACACCAACATCTTGAATTATTGTGGAACATTTGTTACTCTCATCCCTCAATTGCTTGTTCTGAAACTTTATATTTATCAAGAAATGGAACAAATTAGAGTGGAGGACACTGTACTAATATCAAATAAAGAAGTCTTTAAATTCAAAATTATTGTTAGAGACAATGAAGGACACTATATATTGATAAAAGGCACAATCTACCAAGAAGAAAGAATAATCATATACATTTATGAATCTAATCAGGGTGCCCCAAAATACAAGGGCCAAACTTCAGAAAATCTAAGTGGAGAAATAGATGACTCTACAATTATAGTGGGGAAACTTAATACACAATTATCACCATTAGTCAGAACATCTCAACAAAGGGTCAATAAGGAAACAGAGACCTTGAATAATATGTTAGACCTTATGTACATATTCAGAACATTACACCAAAATACAGCAAGATATACATTCTTTTCAAGCACAGATGGATCATATTCCAGGACAGACCACATGCTAGGTCACAGAAAAACTCTCAATGGATTCAGAAAGATTATATAAAAAGTATAAACAGCAGAGATCTAGACTTGGACAAAGGAATGGAAGATAACAAATTTTAGACTTTGAGTGTGTCAAGGAAGAACTTTCAAATGAAATCAGAAACTACCTTTAAAAAAATGAAAATGATAACACAACATATAAAAACATATGAGATGCAGCAAAAGCAGGGTTGAGAGGGAAATTTAGAGACTTAAATGTCATTTTTTAAAAAGAAGAAAGAGCTAAAATCAAAGACCTACTTGTTCACCTGGAGGAACTAGAAATAGAACAGCAAACTCATCCAAAGCAAGGAGAAAGAAGGAAATAATAAAGATTACAGCAGAGTTAAAATAAATTGAGAATAAAAAAGCACTAGAAAAAATTAACAAAACCAAAAGTTGGTTCTTTAAAAAGATTAATAAATTTGACAAACTCTTAGCTTGATAACAAAGAAAAAGAGCTTGGAAATGCAAATACATACAATGAAAAATGAGGGAGAATATATCACCACCGAATCTACAGAAATAAAGAATATCATAAAAGGATACTTTGAAAAGTTATATGCCAAAAAGATGGATAACAAGATGAAATGGACAGATTTCTAGAAACACACAAGCAGCCTGGGATGATAAAAGAAAAAATTTATGAATAAAACAAACAAATCAAAATTAGCGAGATTGAATTAGTCATCATAAACTTCCCAACTAAGAAGAACCCAGAAACAGATGGCTTCCCAGGTAAATTATGCCACTCTTTCTGGAAGGAACTAACACAAATCCTGCTTAAACTCTGACAAAAATTAGAAGTGGTGGAAACATTGCCTAAATCATTCTATGATGTCAAAATCACCCTAATACCCAAGTCAAATAAAGATGCCACAAGAAAACTACTAACCAATGTCTCTTATGAACTTGGATGCTAAAATCCTTAAGAAAATACTTGCTAATCATATTCAACAACACAGCAAATGAATTATACACCGTGATGAAGTGGGTTTCATCCCTGTTATGCAAAGATGGTTCAAAATAAGAAAATATATCAATGTAATACAGAACATTAACAGATGAAAGAAAAAAATCACATGATTATTTTTATTGTTGGTGAGAAAGTATTTGATAAAATACAGCATCCTTTCTTGATAAAAGCATTTCAAAAGATAGGAATAAAAGGGGATTTCCTCAACATGATAAAGGCTATATATGAAATTCTCACAACTAACATGATATGAAATGGTGAAATGCTAAAGGCATTTCCTCTAAAATATGGAATAAGGCAAGGCTGCCCAATGTCAGCACTCTTATTTAGCATTGTGTTAGAAGTACTTGCTTGAGGGCTTTGGAAAGAAAAAGATATAAAAGGATAAAAGGCATCCAAATTGGAAAGCAGGAAGTAAAACTTTCACTATTTGCAGATGGCATAATCCTATACATAGAAAGACTAGAGAAATCTGCAAGAAAGTTTCTAGAGCTGATAAATGAGTTCAGTAAAGTGGCAAGATACAAGATCAACAGGCAAAAATAAGTTGCATTTTTGTACAACAATAATGAGCAATCTGAAGAGGAAATTAAGAAAAAATTTCTATGTAAAATGGCAACTAAAAATACCAATATCGAGGAATAAATTTAACTAAATATGTAAAGACTTGTATACAGAAAACTAGACATTGTTAAAAAAAATCAATGAAGACCTAAATAAGGAAGAATATTCCATGTTCATGGATCAGAAAACTAAACAATATTACCATGTCTGTACTATCCAAACTGATTTTCAAATTTATCGTAATCCCCCCAAAATTAAAACAGCCTTGTTTACTGACTTAGAAAAGCTAATTATGAAATTTATTGTTAAGGCAAAGGGGCCCAAACAGTGAAAAACATTTTGAAAAATAAAAAACAATTTGGAGGAATCATGCTACTTGCAATTAAAGCATACTACAAAGCTACAGTTGTCAAAACTGCATTGTATTGGCACAAATATGGACATACTGAGCAATGGAACTGTCATAGTCAAGGTTCTCTGGGGAAATAGAATCAATAGGAGATATCAACAAATTGTATGAGATTTTATAAAATTCTCACACATTACCATGGGGATGAACAAGTCCAGATTCCACAGGTAGGATGCAAACCAGAGGTTCCAATGAAGGTCCAATGAAAGTCTTTGAGGTCCCAGGAGACATTAACTGTTAAAAGATGAGCTGGGAAAATCTCTTTGAATGCTGAAATCACTTTCCCCTTTAAGCCATTCAATTTATTGGATAAAACATCACTTATTGCTGACAGCAATCTCCCTGTTAGATGGTAGATGTAATCAGCCATCGATGCAGTAACATTACTGCTGACCAAAGTTTATAAAAGTCCTTGTATTTCAATTAGCCCAGGGCTTCCTTGACTGAACAAATGGGCACAATAACCTGGTCCAGTTGACACATTAGCCTAATCATCACAGTCCACCCCTTGAGAAGTTGGCAGACATATACATCACCTTAAACTGTACTAAGTGCCTAAAACAATAACAGACATGCTGTGGCCACTGGGCAGTTTGATGTAATTATGAATTCCAAAAATATAATTGGATCATGTTGTGGACTGTTCTGTTAATCTGGGCATGATTAAGTTATGATTAGGGCGTTGACTGGGCCACATCAGTAGGTCATTGAGCCCCACCCCTTGGTGGGTGGGGAATTGAATATAAAAGGTAAGGCAGAGAACCAAGTAGAAGCAGTCTTTTGAGAAGCAGTTTTGATATTGGAAAGAAGGCCCCAGGAGAAGAGAAGCAAGCCATTCACCTGATCGTCTACAGCTGACCTTGTGGCGGAAACAGGAGCTAAGCCCGGAAAGAAATGCAGCCCCGGGAAGAGAGGAACCCCAGAAGCCTGAACTCTGGCAAATGCCGGCAGCTGTCTTGCTCTAACATGTGGCAATGGACTGTGGTGAGAGAAGAAACATAATGTTTTATGACCTGGTATCTGTGGACTTCTACCCCAAATAAAAACCCTTTGTAAAGACCAACCCATTTTTGGTATTTCACATTAGCACCTTCTTCCAAGAGCAACCAAAGAGCTCTTCAGTGAAGATGGAGTTAGTCTTACAAATTTATTCCTCACAGTACTGGTTATGTGTGTGTCCCCTGGACATTCCAGGAGTGGGTGGCCATGTTTTAAATGGTAAATCCATTCTAGCATTCCAATCACTCTAAGCCTTTGAATTCCATCTTCTACCATATACAGGGGCAAATCAGGCATCTCAACCTCAGATATGCTATGCCAACTTTTGGTCCATGTTTCATTCAGCCACCCCAAAAATCTGTTAGAGCCCTTTCTATTTTAAAGGTGCTTAGATTATCTAATTATTACTCAGAAATTACAGGGATTCCCATGTTCCCAGCTGCCACACCTCCTACAACATCCCAATTTTGTGTATCTCGATTTCCAACAGGAAATGGTCGATGCCCATGTCCCTGGTGCAAGCTGCCTCGGGAGCTATTCCGTGGCTGGAGCTGGAAGCTCCATTTCCCAAAATGGAGTAGGAAGACATGGTGTGGTACTGATTTCAGATACTGTTTGGTGAATTTGGCAGGCTAAATTATAATCCTAGGAACAAATAAACTTTAAGCTTGTCCAGGTCAGAAGGAGGCTGGTAGCTGCCATTTTGACCCCACCCCTGGTCCGAGGGGAAGTAGGGCTGATTGAAAATCACAGTGCAGGTAAGAACAAGCCTCTTTCCACCCAGGTCAGATTGCAGCTCTAGCCTAAACCCCAGCCCCATCTCTGGCAGGGAGGAATCTGGGGGGACCTGCATAAACTCTCTGGGAAACTGTAAGCCATGCTGTAGAGGCAGATGCTCATCCTACTCTAGCAGCACAAGCCTCCTCAGCAGCTATTCCATGGCTGGAGTTAGAAGCTCTATTACCAATAAACAGTGGCAGAAGAGACAGTTGTTTACCCACCTCAGCTACTGATTAGTGGGCTTGGCTGGCTAAAGAGTAACCTTGAAACAGCTAGGGTTTGAGCCTGCCCAAGTTGGAAAAGGTCCTGTAGCTGTCATTTTGACTCCATCCCCAGCATGAGGGGAAACCTGGCTAACTAAAAATCCAGTGAAGTTAGCCACTGGCTTCTTTTCACCAATATCAGGCTGCAGCCCTATACTAGGCTCCAGCCCACCTACAGCAGAGAGGAAGCTGGTGGGATCTGCACCAGGCTTTCCAGGCAACTGTAAGTGCTCTCCACTAGCAAAGACTGAATAGTCAGTCACCTGGGGCTGTATGCCAGCACCCCAATAGTATAAGAGCGGCACTGGGTATCCTTGGCCTTTCTGGGCAACAGCATGAGATTTCAGCCCACACCAACTGGTTTGTTGAATGCTTTTGAGTCCATCTCCACCTCTGTCCCTCCAGAGGATAGAAGGGGGTTAGTGTTCCCTCAGCCTCTCAGGGCAACTGCAGGCATTTTCTGACTGTACAAACCTGACTGTTGGGCACCTGTGGCTCCACCCCTATCCCCAATAGGACAAGAGATGGACTGTGTTTGTTCACTCTCTCTGGGTAACTACAGCTGCTTTCAGCCCACACAGCCTGGACTGGTGGGTACTTGTGGATTCACCCTACTCCACAATAAAAGAGAGGGTTGGTGTTTCCACAGTCTTTCTGGGCAATGACAGACTTTCAGCCTGCAGTGTCTGGACTGATGGATGCTTATGGATCCACCCCCACCCCCAATAAGATAAGAGAGGGTTGGTGTCTCCACAGCCTCCTTGGGCAACAGTGGGTTCTTTCAGCCTACAGGGACTGAGCTGTTGGGTGTTGGTGGTTCCATTTCCACACCTATAAGACAGAAGGGACAGTACTCCCTCAGCTTCTCAGGGCAACTGAAAGTGTATTCAGCCCACACAGATTAGATTGTTGGGCACTCCAGAGGGTTAATTCCCCCCTGGCAGGAAGGGGGTCTGGTGCTACATCAGTTTACCTGAGTAACTGTGGTCATTACAGACCCACATGCAATAGATTGCTGTTAACAACTATAGTTCTATCCACACCCAAGGTAAGGAAGGGTGGGTGTGAGGATTTATCAGTCTCTCTGGGCAACTACAGACAGTCTTGTTCTGCCCAACTTGGATTATTATAAGTAGCTTCAGCTCTGTCCCTACCCCTGACAGCAGAGAAAGTTGGGAGAAGCTTCATCAATTCCTAGGGCAATGTGAGCAGCTTCAATCTCCATAGCTTATACCACCAACTACATCCTTGGCTCCTACTACACCATGAGCAATGGAGAAAAGACAAGAAAGCTCTAAACTAAAGGGAGAAACTGCACCCAGAATAAATATATCTAGCAAGCCAGATGCGAAAACACCAACAAAAAATTATAAGCCATACCAACAGAAAGGAAGATATGGCCCAGTTAAAGGAACAAGAGAAGCCTGAAAATGACATAAAAGAGTTGAGAAAAATAATCATAGATGTTCAAAAAAAATCTCAATTAACAAATTCAATGAGATGGCTAAAGAGATTAAGGATATTAAGAATGCATTGGATGAGCACAAAAAGATTTGAAAGGATACATAGAAAAATAGCAGATCTTATGGGAATGAAAGGTGCAAAGAATGAAATAAAAATACACTGGAGGCATATAGCAGCAGATTTGAGGAGGCAGAATAAAGTACTGGTAAACTTGAAGTCATGGCCTCTGAAAGTGAACATACAAAAGAACAAATGAAGAAAAGAATGGAAAAAATTGAACAGGGTCTCATGGAACTAAATGAAAGCAAGGGATATGCAAACTACTTGTCATGGCTGTCCCAGAAGGAGAAGAACAGGGAAAAGGGAGAGAAGGAATATTTGAAGAAATCATGGTAGAAAATTTCCCCACCCTATTGAAGGACATAGATATCCATGTCCAGGCACAAAATACTCCCATCTGAATAAATCTCAATAGATCAACCCCAAGACACATACTAATCAGAATGTCAAATGCCAAATACAAAGAGAGAACTCTGAGAGCAGGAAGAGAAAAACAATGCATAACCTATAAGGGATACCCAATAAGATCAAGTGCTGATTTCTCATCAGAAACCATGGAGGCAAGAAGGCAGTGGTATGATATATTTAAGATACTGCAAGAGAAAAACTGCTAACCAGTATCCAGCAAGATTATCTTTCAAAAATGAGGGTGAGCTTAAAATATTCACAGATAAACAGAAACAGCAAGAATTTATAAAAAAAAAGACCAGCTTTGATGGAAATACTAAAGGCAGTGTTACAGCCTGAAAAGAAAAGACAGGAGAGAGAGGCTTAGAAGAGAGTCTAGAAATGATAACTCTATCAGTAACAGCAATTATAAGTGTCAAAAACAAAATGACAAATAAAATGCAAAGATCAATTTGGATGAAATGAAAACTGCCTTTACAGTAATAACATTGAATGTTAATGGCTTAAACTCCCCAATCAAAAGACATGGAATGGCAGAATGGATAAGAAAGTATAAGCCATCTGTATACTTTCTGCAAAGGACTCACCTTAGACACAAAGAATCCAATAGATTGAAAGTGAAAAGTTTGAAAAAGATATCCCATGCATGCTGTAACCAGAAAAAAAAAAAAAAAGCTGGGGTAGATATACTTATATCAGATAATATAGACCTTAAAGGCAAAACTCTTATTACAGACAAGGAAAGATATTACATATTAATAAAAGGAATGATTCACCAGGATAAAATAACAATTGTAAATGTATATGCACCTAACCAGGGTGCCCCAACTTATATTAAGCAGACAATGACAGGAATGAAGGGAGAAACAGACATCTCTACAATGACAGTTGGGGACTTCAGTGCACCATTCTCAGCATTGGATGGAACATCTGGGCAGAAGATCAATAAGGAAACAGAGAGCTTGAATAATATGATAAATGGACTAAACCTAAGAAACATATACAGAACATTCCCCCCAAAATAGCAGAATATACATTCTTTTCAAGTGCTCATGGATCTTTCTCCAGGATAGAGTATATGTTAGGTCACAAAGCAGATTTCAATAAATTCAACAAAATTGAAATTATACAAAGTACTTTATTTGATCATAATGAAATAATGTTGGAAATCAACAAGTGGCACAAAAATGGAAAATTCACATATATATGGAAATTAAACAACACAGTCTTAAATAATCAGTGGGCCTAAGAAGAAATTTCAAGAGAAATCAATAAATATCTTGAGATGAATGACAATGAGAATATAACATTTCAGAACCTATGGCATACAGCAAAGACAGTTTTGAGAGGAAAATTTATAACCTTCAATGCTTATATTAAAAAAGAAGAAAGAGCTAAAATCAATGACCTAATTACACAGCTGGGGGAACTAGAAAAAGAACAGCAAACTAATCCTAGAGCAAGTAGAAGGAATGAAATAAAAAAATGAGAGCAAAAATAAATGAAATTGAGAACAACAACAACAACAACAACAACAACAAAACAATAGAGAGAATTAACAAAAACAAAAGTTGGTTCTTTGAGAAGATTAACAAAATTGAAAAACCCTTAGCTAGACTGGCTAAGAAAAAAAGAGAGAAGATGCAAATAAACGAAAATGGGAACATTTCTACTGATTCCACAGAAATAAGAGAGATCATAAGAGGATACTATGAACAAATTTATGCCAAATACCTAGACAATGTAGATTAAATGGAAAAATTCTAGGAACATACAAACAACCTACACTGACCCTAGAAAAAAATAGAAGACCTCAATGAACCAATCACAAGTAAAGAGATAGAAAAAGTCATCAAACAGCTCCCCAAAATGGAAAGCCTAGAACTAGACAGGTGAGTTCTGCCAAACATTCAATGAAGATTTATACCAATCTTACTCGAGCTCTTCCAAAACAACTGAACAAGAAGGAATGCTACCAAACTCATTCTACAAAGCCTATATCACCCTAATACCAAAGTCAGATAAAGATATTATGAAAAAAGAAAATTACAGACCCATTTTTCTAATGAATACAGATGCAAAAATCCTCAATAAAATACTTGATAACCAAATTCAACAACATATTAAAAGAATTATTCATTATGATCAAGTGGGTTTTATACCAGACATGCAAGCCTGGTTCAACAAAAGAGAATCAATCAACATAATACACCACATTAATAAATCAAACAAGAAAAATCACATGATCTTATCGATTGATGCAGAAAAGGCATTTGACAAAATACAGCATCCTTTCTTGATAAAAATACTACAAAAAATAGGAATTGAAGGAAACTTTCTCAACATGATAAAGGCCATATATGAAAAACCCACAGCTTACATTGTACTCAATGGTGAAAGACTGAAAGCTTTCCTGTTGAGATCAGGGACAAGACAAGGACCCCCATTGTCATCACTGTTTTTCAATATAGTGCTAGAGATTCTATCTGGAGCAATCAGGGGGAAAAAAGTAATAAATGCATCCAAATTGGAAAGGAAGAGTTAAAACTTTCACTTTTCACAGATGTTATGATTGTAGATCTAGAAAGGCCTGAAAGATCTACAACAAAGCTACTAAAGCTAACAAATGATTTCAGTAGAATGTCAAGATACAAGATCAATACACAAAAATCAGTGGTGTTTCTATACACTAGTAATGCGTAATCTGAAGAGGAAGTCAGGAAAAAAATTCCATTTACAATAGCAAATAAAGAATCAATTATTTAGTAATAAACTTAACCAAGGATGAAAAGCGCTTGTATTCAGAAAACTATAATGCATTGCTTGAAGAAATAAAAAAAGACCTAAATAATTGGAAGAACATTCCATGCTCATGGATTGGAAGAATAAATATCAATAAGATGTCAATTCTACCCAAATTGATGAACGGATTCAATGCAATGCTAATAAAAATTCCACCAGCATTTTTTTAACAAATGGAAAACACAATTATTAAATTTATCTGGAAGGGTAAGAGGCCCTGAATAGCCACAAACGTCTTAAAAAGGAAAAGTGGAATTGGAGGTCTTTCACTTCCAGACTTTAAATCATATTACCTAGCTACAGTGGTAAAAACAGCATGGTATAGGCATAAAGATAGACACATAGACAAATGGAATTGAACTGATAGTTCAGAAACAGACCCCCACATCTATGGCCAAGTGATTTTTGACAATCCTGTCAAACCCGCCCAGCTGGGAAAGAACAGTTTATTCAACAGATGGTGCTGGGAGAATTGGATATCCTTAGGCAAAAAAAGAAAGAAGACCCCTATCTCACACCTTATACAAAAATTAACTCAAAATGGATGAAAGACCGAAATATAAAAGCAAGTACAATAAAGTTCCTAGAAGAAAATGCAGAGAAACTTCTTCAAGACCTGCTGGTAGATGGTGGATTCTTAAACCTTACAACAAAAGCAAGAACAATGAAAGAAAACAGGGATAAAGAGGTCCTCAAATTTAAACACTTCTGTGATTCAAAAGACTTCATCAAGAGGGTGAAAAGGCAGCCCAATCAATGGAAAAAAATATTTGGAAACCACATATCTGATAAGAGTTTGATTTCCATTCTATATAAAGAGTACATACAATTCAACAATAAAAGATCAAGTAATCCAATAAAAAAATGGGGAAGAGATTTAAGTAGACATTTCTCCAAAGATGAAATACAAATGGCCAAAAAGCACATGAAAAAATTATCCATATCACTAGCTATTAGGGAAATGCAAATTAAAACAATAATGAGATATCATCTAACACTGCATAGAATGGCCATTACTCTAAAAACAGACAATAATAAGTCCTGGAGAGCATGTGGAGAAACAGGAACACTCCTTCACTGTTGGTGGGAGTGTAAAATGGTGTAACCTCCGTGAAAGACAGTTTGGCAGTTCCTCAAGAAGCTAAATATATAATTGCCATATGTTGTAGCAATTCCTCTACTTGGAATATATCCAGAAGAACCAAAAACTATGACATGAACAGATATCTGCACATCAATGTTCATAGAGACATTATTCACAATTGCCAAAAGATGGAAACAACCCAAGTGTCCATCAACCACTGAATGGATAAACAAAATGTGGTATATACATACAATGGAATACTATGCTGCAGCAAGAAGAAATGAAATTGGGACACATGAGATAACATGTGTGAATCTTGAAGACATTATGCTAAGTAACGTAAGCCAGACACAAAAGGACAAATATTGCATGATTTCATTAATATGAACTAAATATGAAGAATAAGCATGTGGACTTAAAATTTAGGGTATAGGTTATTAGGAGACAAGAAGAGGGTTGAGAAGAACTACTGATCCTTCATATATGTAAAAGCTTTAATTAACTTGACTGTAAAAGTTTGGAAATGGATAGAGTTGATGGTCACAAATTATAGTGAGTAGCAACTGGCTTATAAATGGGATTGTGGCTGAAACGGGTAGTCTGAGGAAGTAAATGTCAATTGAAAGCAATCTAAAGAATAATCTAGGAAATGAATAACACAGTGAACCCAGAGGTGGATGAGAATTGTGGTTGAGGCTACAAATGCAAGAGTGTCCTTCTGTGAGCTAGAGTAGAAGTACATCACTATTGCATGGTGGTGGGAATGTGGAGAAGCATGGGAAAACTACAATTGGTGTAACCTATAGACTGTGGTTAACAGCAATACTATAATATTCTTGCATCAATTCCAAAGATGTACTGTGTTGATAATGGAGGTGTATGGAAAAGGTGTGCCGAATGTATGCTGTGGACAATGGTGGGGAGTGGTGGTGTGGTGGTTGTGTCTCATGGTCTGTGACAGATGTTCTGGCATGGTGTGGTGTGTTGGTGAAGGGGTGTTGTAAGGGAATTCTACATGTTTGGATGGTTGTTTTGCCGGTTCACAACCACTGTGATAGAATATATTTTTTAAAATTAGGTTGAGTTTGGGAGAAAATGCACCAAATGTAGGATGGGGACTATAGTTAATGGTAATATTTTGATGATGCTCCTGCAGAGTTTGTAACAAATGTTTCACAACAATGCAAATTGTAGGTGGAAGGGTGATGTATGAGACTCCCATATGATGTTATGTATGTTTATTTTGTAAGTTCAGAGTCTTTACTATACACTTATTGTTTATGCATGTCATGCATGAATGATATACTTCAATTAAAAAATATTGAAAAAAAATCAACATTGGGAGGATGCAGCCTCTGAAGGCATCCGGCTTTTCCCAGCCTTGTGGTCCAGTATGTCATGGCTGGTCCCCTGTTTTAGCTTGCTTACCACCATCTTCTTTATCCTTTTATTTGGGAACATGTATCTTAATATATAACTAAGTTGATTCCTTCCAGAATCAACACCTTCCAGAACAAAATATTAATTACACAGGGATTTCATCCAGTTCCAACCACAGTCTGGACACATTTTTCCTCACCCTTAATAGAATAGCCAGAGGGTTTTACACTCTGTCAGTCAGAGACTACTCCTCCTAACCAGCAGAAAGCAGTTACAGAAGAATGACTATTTCCCTTCACCTCCCCCTTAAGAAAAAAGGTGCAATTTTTTCTGTGGGGCAAATTGTGGCAGGATAGTATAGGGAAAGAGGGAAGGCAGCTGAGACCCATCAGAGAACATGACCATAAGACAACACCCAGAAACCTCCTGAGGGGAAGGTTCCTACAAAAGAACAAAACTGGAAAGACCTTGAGAGACCCTAGCCATGGGATCCCATTTGGAACTCTTTCTGGGTTCAGAGGGAAGCGCTGGATACCTCCAAACAACAGTCCTCAGTATTGATCCCATGACAGCTAATAGGTGGGGAACATAAGGCAACAAATCCATAAAACAAATAGTTCAGGCCTCTCCCCAACATTAGGAAGAGGAAGAAGGAAAGTTCTTAAAAGGCCTAACCTGGGGGTCCATATGCACATCTCCCCTTTAAGCTCACCCAAAATCTTTGTCTCAGATTGTGTAATGTTTTTCCTTTATTGTTTTTTAAATAAACTCTTTATTCTCTAGCCAAAATAATTTAAAAATATAAAATGAGATATCATCTTATACCTATTACACTGGTGACTATTGAAAAAAAAACCACAGAGAACTATAACTTTTGGAGAGATTGTGGAGGAATAGGAACACTCATCCACTGCTGGTGGGAATGTAGAATGGTGCAGCCATTGTGATGGGCATTCCAACAATCCCACTGATGGATATATACCCAGAAGAATTGAAAGCAGGGAAACAAACAGATATATTTGCCCCAGCGTTCATACTGACATTATTCACTATTGCCAAAAGAAGGAAGCTATCCACATGTCCATCAACAGATGATTGGGTAAGCAACTTGTGGTATATACATACAATGGAATAGTACTCAGCTGTAGTAGGAATAAGGAATGCAGTATTAACATGGGGGAAAATATGGATGAATCTTGAAGACCTTATGCTGATTGAAGTAAGCCAGTCACTGAAGGAAAAATATTATGTAACTTCACTCATATCACTCAAGTAAATTGAGCAGACTCACAAAGCTAGGGTTTGGAAGATAGGTTATCAGGAAAAAGGAAGGGAGTAGACGGTGGTGAGCTGTTGCTCAATATGGGCAAATTCAATGGTAAGGTGAAAAAGGGTGGTTTGGCAGTAGATGGGGGTGATAGTGGTACAGTGATGTGATTGAGTTTGATGGTGCTGGAATGTGAGGGAAAGTAAGGTAAGGGAGTTTGGTTGGAATAGCAATGGAATTGGGAGGAGGGCTGGAGTAAGGAGAGGTAAACTGTAGGGATTTAATGGTCTGTGGTTAAAAATACAATGGTAGGAATGTTTTCTATATCAAAAATGGCAGGAGAAGTTTACTGGTGTAGAGTACAGTAAACACAGTAAACACCCCAGAAGTTTACTGGGGTGGGGGATAAGTGGGATAAAGGGCACCTGAGGCATACTTCTATGGAACATGAAAGTGTTCATCTTGTCCTAGTGTGTTACTTCAGTGGGAAGGGACAAAAAATAAGCCAGAAAATATTAAACACTCATCCTGGGGAGTATTACTATGTTCTCAGTTAGAGGGGCAAGGATCTCTAGAGAGCAGAGGCAGTTCCTACTAAAAGAAAACAGAACAATATGTCAAGCCCTCAATATTATCGCAAGTGACTATGACCTTAATCTACAAAAATTGAAACTTAGTGGTTACCATGGGTTCTGAGGGGAGTGGGAGGGAAGAATATAATAGATGGAACATAGGACATTGGAATTGTTGTGCATGATTTTGCAAGGATGGATACAGGTCATTTTAAATTTTGTCAAAATCTATAAAATTTCCAAACATAAAACATAATATAAAACATGGACCATGCTTAGTAGCAAAGCATAAATGTTTTTACATCAATTATAACAAATGTAATATACACTTGTTAAATGTTATAAATAGGGGAGATGGGAAGGGGATTCAGTCTATAAGAAACCCTTATATTTTCTCTGTGACTTTTCTATAATCTAAAGCTTCTTTTAATACAAAGAGGACAAATTAAGACCCTGGAGAAACACACAGAAGAAACTGTCACTTTATATAAAAGATAACAGATCTTATGGTGATGAAAGAAACATTGGGAAAAAACTTTATTGTACTTTATTTTTTATTTTTATTTTTTACACATTTGTTTATGTATTTTATTAATATTATTATTTTTTTATCATTTATATTTTTTATAATTTTGGCTCTGTTTTTGGGGTGGTTTTGAATCACAGAAGGGTCAAAACCATAGCAGGGAAGAATTACTGGTGTTAGGTCTTGGTGATGGGGGGATGTGTAGGGATGGATACAACTGGGGCATGCCCCTATGGTGTATGAATATGTACAAGTGGTCATGGGGCATTGTCTCTGTGGGTGTAAATCTACACAATAACCAAAGAATAATGAATTCTCATCCTGGGAAGTCCTACTACATTCTCTAATAGAGCAGCAAAAATCCCATGAGTACATTGGCAATGGGTACTGAGGGAGAACAGACCATTATGATAGGCCCTTGATATTGATGGCTGTATTTATAAACCTTTTCTTAAGAAATAGAAACTTAGTCTGGTAGTATATATTGCCTAAGATTTACATCCTGAAAGCTTCCTTTTTACTCAAATGTGGCCTCTCTCTATGTTTAACTCAGAATATAAATGCACTTCCTGCTCCCTGGTGTGGGACATGACTCCTGGGGATGAGCCTCCCTGGCACTGAGCAATTATTACCAAGTCCCAGCCAGTGATGCATTTGGTAAAAGACTTAGACCAAAAGGGTAAATATTAAAAACAAATGAATTTTTATGGCTTAGAGATTTCAAAGTGAGTCAGGAGGCCATTCCAGGGATTACACTTATGCATGTCTCACCAGGATCTCATTGACTGCCACAGTAAGCTGTGCCTAAAACAGCAGGCCTCCAGAGGGTTCTAGACACCATGACACTATAGGCAGGACAGACAATCTCAGGAATTTGACACCCAGTCATTGGGTCTTACTTTGGAATATAAGCTCCCTAATATAAACAGAGTTAGACTCATTTACAATTTCCCTACATATGACTCATATGCCCCTTTTATTTGAACCTATAATTAGCACATTATTCGTTATGTGTGTGTGTGTGTGTGTGTGTGTGTGTGTGTGTGTGTGTGTATGATTTTCAGAGACTGAAATCTTCAGTCTCTTCATATGCCGGTTGACCTTTGAATATCAGCAATTATTGCAGCACCTACTCTCCAGTTCATTGGTCTCGCCTGGGACAACTAACAAAATAATGAGGATGGTTAAGTTCATCCCAAAAAACAGAGAGTCTCTACAACTGCAAGCAAGCCAGTCCCATCCATGTGCCCCTGGGATCTAAGGCCCCTCTCAATTGGGAACAGAGTGGGCATCATCATCCCACAATCCTAAACATTGACGAAGCTACAAACATAATGGGGCCTGCAACCATTACGGACTTAAATAGAATAAATAGAATTATACCTATTCTAGCAATGGAAGAACTTGTATCATTGATATAAAGATAGTGGCTACCAGAGGTCCTTAAGGATGAGAGAAGGAAGAATATGTGCAACTTGGGGTACTTTGAAGACATTGTAATTTTCTTGCATGACATTGCAAGGATGGATACAGACCAATATACATTTTGTCAAAAGCTATAAAATTGTGCAGGGCAGAGTGTAAACTATAATTAAACTACAGCTCATGGTTAGTAGCAATGATTCAATATGTATTCATCTGTTGTAACAAATGTACCACACTAAAGAGAGAATTTGTTAATGTGGGAAAGTGTGGGATGGGGAAGGGCTGGGGTATATGGGAATCCCCTATATTTTTGTTGTAACATTTATGTAATCTTAAGCTTCTTTAAAAATAAAAAAATAAAAAAATTATTTTCCAGAAATTTGGCTTTCAAAAATTAGGGCAAGGTTAAAAAATTCTCCGAAAACAAAAATTGAGAGATTTTCATCAAAGAGAGATATTGCCTATAAGATATTCTAAAGGTTGTCCTGCAGGATTAAAGGAAAACACAGAAGAGGGTGATTTGGACTAGTGTGAAGAAATTAAGATTACCCATTAGTGGAAATAAAAAAGTAAAAATGGACACAAAGTAAAGATGAGACATATAAAAATGAAAATAAAAAATGTCTGAAGTAAGTACTGCCTTTACAGTAATAATACAGAATGCTCATGGATTAAACTTCCATATCAAAAAACAAAGATTGGAAGAATAGGTAAAAAACGTGATCCAAATATACATTGTTTACAAAAGACACACCTTACACACACACACACACAAATAAAAAAACCTAAGAAAAAAAAAAACAAAACAAAGAAACATAAACCAAGTGGGTTGAAAGTGAATGGTTGGAAAAATATATTCCTTCCATATAACCAAAAAGATTTTGTGTAACTATACTAATATCAGAAAAAAGGTAGACTTTAAATGCAAAGCTGTTATAAGAGACAAGGAAAGAAACTGTATATGGATAAAAGGGGCAATACTCCAAGAAGAAATAACAGTTATAAATATTCATGCACCTAACCACTCTTCCCCAAAATTCATGAGGCAACCTTGGCAAAATTTAAGGGAGAAATAGACAGCTGCAGAATATACTTGAGTACACTGCTCTCATCAATAAATAGACCTTCTAGACAGATAATCAGTAAGAAAACAAGAACTTGAATAATATGATAAATTAACTAGAACTAACAGATAAAAACAGGATACTGCACTCCAAAAGACCAGGGAATACATACTGCTCAAAAGCACATGGATCATTCTCCCAAGATAGACCACATGTTGGGTCAAAAACAGGATTCAATAAATGTAAGAAGATTGAAATTATACCACTTACTTGGATCATAATGGAATGAAGGTGGTAATCAATAACAAGCAGAGAACTGGAAACCCATGGAGATTATGGATGTTAAACAATACACTCTTAAACAATAAGTGGGACAAAGAAGAAATTGCAAAAGGAATCAGTAAATAGCGTGAGATGAATGAAAATGAGAACAGCATATATGAAAACTTATGGAAGGATAATCTGTGCTCATTGATATGAAAACTAAATGTAGTCAAAATACCTGTTCTACCCAATTAGATTTACAGATTCATCACAATTCCAATTAAAATCCCAGTGACCTTTTTTGCAGAAATGAAAAAGCAAATTATCAAATTTATTTGGAAGGCTAAATTTGTCAGGAACACCTTGAAACATAAGAATGAAGTAGGAGGACTCTCATTAACTGGCATAAAAATATATTACAGGAGATAGAACAAGATGGCATTGATTTAAGTGGGACTCACCAGCTATCTTGCAAAAATCAGCTGAGAAGGGGCAAGATCCTGCCTGAGTGAGCTGCTTTGGGAACCTACAGAGCAAGAGGCTTCAGGGCATCAATCTGGAGGGAACTGGACAGAGACAAAAAACCCAAGGGAAAACCATGAGTTTCTCATCTGGTGGCTGGAAACAATGGGTGGCTAAGCCCCACTCTCAAAGCAGAAAAACACTGGGAAACCCCTGACTCACACCAGTCACTGAGAAAGAGGGAGCATTCTCCCAGAGTAAGAGAGTTCTGGTGAAGGGTGGAGAGGGGTTTCCTTTCTGTCGGTTTGGTTACCTGGATGCTTTTTGAACTTTAGGGACCATACCAGCTGAAAAAAGGTGGCTCTGGGAAGAGGGCAGAGGTGAATTTGCTAAGGCAGCCTGATTTACCTAGCCAACCTGGGAGAGATGGTCTTGGGTTGGGAGAAGGTGGAGTCAAGCAATAGTTTTCAGCACTGCCGTGCTGAAAACTATTAAAATTTCAACTTCCCTGGGGGGGAGCAAGGAATAGGAAGTGCTTAATAACCTTCCAAGAGCCTATTCAGTGTCCCCAGGGAGGAGGGGGAGGTCTGAAAGAGGTTTTAGAGTCATTTTTCTACTTTGAGTTCAGATACCAGGGTCCCATTTAAATTTCAAAAGGGAACTCAACCCGACAAGGAGAGACAAGGGGGGATCTGATCACACAGGCTATCGCATCCTTCTGCCCTGGGATAGAAGACAATAAGAATAAAAAGGGGGCAGGGACAGTCAGGCTCCTAATCAGCAGGAATCTACCCAACTGCAGAGTTAAAACCGCCCTAGGGAAAGTGATTAGATAGCTCTCTAGGTAACTGACCAAAGGAGAAAGTTTAGCTCAGTGGAGGAGTCTCCAATTTAAGTATATGAGCTACTTGGTATGATTCCCAGCTCTCCTTAGATTAGTGATCCACCGGGTTATCAAACACCCAGCTGATATTTTACACATAGACATTATTTTTTATTAACTTCTCTTGGGTCTCTTATTATTCTTTAAAAAGGTCTTTTTTAAAAAATCTAAGTTTATTCACTAAAACCCAAATCAAAACCTGAAGATGGCAGGCTGCAGCAGGATAATTGATTGATGAACATCGGCAGACTAAGAAGCTCCTCAGGAGCCTAAGAGGGAAACTGTTTTTCCTAAGTTTTTGATTACTTGCTTGAGTGTTTTTTGTTTGTTCTTCAACCCCCCCTTTCTTCTCCCTTCCATTTTTCTTCTTTTCATTAATTAGGTGCTGCTGTCTTGATTCTTGTTTACTGTGTTTCCACCTTAATCTTATTTTCCTTTTTTTTTGCATACCAATTTTGTCTACCTTTGCTAATTCTTTCCCAACCTGCATCTTCCTATCTTCTGCTTTCTGTTTTGTTCTTACCTTCCACCTCTCTTTGTTTGTCATCAATTTTTCTTGTTTTTATTTCTATCTTCTCTATTCTTTGTTTTGTTTCTTTTTTAACTTTTTTCTAATTGTCTTTTCTTTTTTCTGTCCCTCTCCTCTCATCATACTGGCCAGTTAATTCGTTCTAGATATCTTTCTCTATTCATTTTTTCATTTCATTGTTTCTACCCCACTTTTTTATTCTTATTCATTCCACTTCTTCTATGAATTAATTATTCATTTTCATATGTCTTTTATGGCTCCTCTTCTATATTTTACTGTTATTATTTTTTTCTCTTCTTACCATATCTTTCCCTTTCTATGGGCCTAATCTTTTTCTTTCAAGGCAACACAGACAACAGCAAGGAGATAGAAAAGGAGGAACAAAGTGTCAAAGAGAAAACTTACCACACACACAGAAACAACAACTAAACAAAGCCTCAGAGTAGAGAGAGAAACTAATCAACTTGAATAAACCCATTAAGATAAAGAGATGACTAAACACCAAAATTATAAACCATATTAAGAAACAGGAAATCATGGCCCAGCCCAACAAGCAAACTAAAAACCAGAAGAGGAGCACAACATGGAATAACATATCAGACCTGTCCAAACAAATATCATGAACAAACTTAATGAAGTGAAGGAAGAGATTAAATAATTAATAAAACATTAGGAGAACATGCTAAAGAAACTGTAAACATACATGAAAAGATAATGGATATGATGGTGATGAAAGCCACAATCCAAGAATTCAAAAATACACTGGAAGCACATAACAGCCCATTTGAACAGGCAGAAGAAAGAATTAGTGATGTGGAAGACAGTACATGTGAAATCAAACAGGTAGTAGATCAGATAGACAAGAAGTTAGAAAAAATCCAGCAATGAGTTCAGGATTTGAATGACAACACAAAATGCACAAACATATGCATTACAGGCATCCCAAAGGAAGAAGAGAAGGGAAAGGGGAAAGAAGGAGTGTTGGAAGAAATAATAGCTGAAAA